>JAULBM010053398.1:0-10474 GCA_032357055.1 Geukensia granosissima
TTTATTTTGAAAATCCTAAGATGTCAAAATCCGAAAATATTCTGTATCTCTCTCCTAATTGGTAAGTGCAACCTAAATCCAATTGATTCCGAATGAAAATACGGGTAAAGAAGCGCAATAAATACGGAAATAATAAAATTAACATGATAAAATATGTTTCAGAATAAAATCCATAACAAGTGATCTCTGGCATATGAAAATTTTGAAATAAAACCAATAAATAAAGCAAGGCTTCATTTACGTACTGCATCTTATGGCTATTACAACTCAAACTACCGGCTCACTTTGACAGAAGGGCTTTTATTCACTACTGATAAGGTTATGGATTAAACACAAAATTTTGATCTGGGAAACCAGACAATCAATCAAACTTTACAATACTTTTTACTATAATTCTACATCAGAGCTAGTGAACGGTTCTTAAACATATACATTTACTGACAATATGCTACATAAAATCCAAGATCAGTTGAATATTGCAAATACAGAAATGAAAACTTGTATCTTTAGTTCGCAATCACACCTTATGCACTAAAGCTTTCCGTAACAAATCAGGAGCAAACAAATACTAGCCTTGATTATACTTGCTGAGTCTGTCAACAAAAATCTGAATTAGAAACAAAAGCATGTGATGTATACACTGAATGGTTCTACATTTTAGTATGTTGACTATGGTAAGGAGTGCCAAAATACAGTCACTAGTAGAAGTCATTATACAACTTATCCTCAACATTCCACTGCATCCCCATCGACTAATCCATCCTACATCGAACAACAACAGGGACATCTAGCCACGGGTATCTCCGAGCTAAACTGATTCTCCAAAAACTCCGCAAAATTTTGACCATGTCTCCGAAAATACTTATAGTCTGGAGCAAATCTCAATGTGCAATCCTCACAATCCTATATACATACTTTCCTGAATCATTTTAATATATAAATAGAAGATGTGACATGATTGACCATGCGACAGCCATTCAGCAAATGACAGTCGAATTTAAACTTCTACAGTTTCCATTACGGCCTTTAATAATGAATCGGAGTCCCTACTATAACGAAAGCTAGCTGTAACACCCCCCCCCCAAAAAAAACCAAAAAAACCCCTTAAAAACCAAAACAAAAACAAAATATGAAACTATTCATAAAACACGACAATGATCTAATCTGTTAAAAAATGGTTGGGACGGAGATTTACATATCTTATAACTATTCATTTATTCCAATGGGTACCATTTCCTCCTATTATCTGATGACAGTCTTATTTACTATTTAACTTTTGACCGGCCGTGTACTTTTCTTCCAAAACGAGTAAACCTCCGTCCCTACCATCCCTTCTTATTTTCTGAAGACAGTCTCATTTAAAACTTGATTTTTGACCCACCACGAACACTACCTCCAAAACAAGTATTTTTCCATCCCTACCCTCCTATTTTCATATGGTTGTGTTATGTAAATTTTACTGTTGACCCGCCGTTTATATTCTTGGCCTGCTGCTGCTGTATGGTAAACAATATTCTTTTAGTCTATCATATTTGTTTTTTATTGTTTTTTATATATTTTTTGTTTAAAGTGAATTTCCTAATTTTTGTACATATATTAACTTCCTTATTTTCAACCAATTTACTGTTGACTAGTCCTATACGTCTGTTAATAACGGAATTGATACTGTCTTGTACAGGTACTTGGAACGACAAAAATATTTTACCTGTCGAAAAAAAACCGAAATATTTAGTTATGATTTTATTTGTATTTGTATTTTATTTTGCGTCGTTGTATATATATATATTTAATCTCCATCTGCTTTCAGACGGTTACGGACTTGTTTTTCAATCCATCCTTTTGGGGACCCCATTTTTTGGTACACAGTCTGCGTATCCATTTTATCGCTTAGGAACACATGAAATGCAAGAAAACGACACGTAGGAAAAAAATACAAATTTTTTTGCAAATACTACTTTCATATAAAGTATAAAGCAGTTCGACCGGCTAGAAAAAAAATATGAGCGAATAAGTGATATCAATGGCAACATCAATATAGTTATTAAAGATGTTTGTTACCGTGTAAAGTGAAATACGTAAGTAAAGTCAATCATATTTCATCTCATAAGCTAGTGCTGTACCTGAGATATAAATAACTTTCACCTATTCTTAGCGTGGTTAAGAGGTTGGTTAAATTTAGTAATATTTTAACCCACTGTTGGTTAAAGGAGTAGGTACGTTAAGACCCAATTAGGCCCATATTTTAGATTAAGGGACACAATAATAAGTTGTCCTGTTTTTTTAGATTTATATAGTACATGTTAGACTTCCATCTGAATTGCGAGTTTAACAGTGCTTATTCGTTTTCAAGGGGAAGGGGTGTTCGTCCGAACACCTCGAAACCCCCTCCTGGCTACGGGTATGATAGAGTTGATAGGGTTTTGTAAGAAGTCTCGATGATGTCAAGCTTTATTGCCAATTGACTAGCGCACGGTGAACTTCAGGTATACTACTTATAATTTATATCTTAATTACAAGAGAAAATATCATTAACCTTGCCAACAAATTTCCCGTTGCATGGTGGTAAACACCCAACATGTGTTAATTCGTTTTACTGGATGACATTGCAAACTGGCAGTGTTATTATGACGTTATTTTTTCTGCCAATGTTATGGCTAAGATCTGTGCCTTAAAAGGACATAGATTTGATGTTCCAACAATTTTATAGGACATGCATTTGTTAAAGGACACAGATTTGAGGACAGGGCGCGGATTTGAGGCAGTACACAGATCAGAGTCCTTCATATATATTGCTGATGCTTCACAAATACCAACAGTTACAGCGAAAAATTAAAGAAAAATGTCATTTTTACAGATATGCGTGGTCTCCTATCTGACAAAACAGGTTAAAATATTATATCTATTACTATTTTAGATATATATTGTATCTTTGAAATTATAAAATTTTAACAATAGATATATTACACATTTTTATTATTCAACTGTAGTAGGGTCCATAGCTAATGTGACAGGAGATTTATCAAATGAACAGATCTGTTATGTTTGTGGAGCTTTAAACTTCAATGTTCTTTTGGTCGGTAAGTTGACAAATGGATAATTTACATACGTTGCACTTTTTTTAATATTTAATTTCGTGCTAAAACATGATGAAATGTATAATATGACTTGATGTAAATGCATATGATATCATTTACATTATTATAATACGATATCGATATGATTTTGCGGTACTGGAGATAATAAGCTTTAAATTAATTACTTTATGAGCTTTTAGCAGACAATTAGTCTTAATTTAGATTTCCTAAAAATTATTCAAGCATTAGAAACAAGTGGTAGAATATAGCTCGTCACTAGGAATCTGTTTCCATCTTTGCCGAAGGCGATATAACGTCCTCTAGATAGAACAATTTTCTTCGTTTTTTGTGGATATGAGGTATGGTCTAGTCAATAAAAATGTTGTTCTCGCAGCATCCCTTGAAGTTAATCATTAACAAGCTTTGGTTAATAGCTACAAAACCATTGCCTATGTGATTTCAAACAACATATCAAGAATACAGAGTTCAACATTTGCATCGAATCCAAAGACAATTCCTATATCTTTAGGGTTGTTTTTTTAGTAGAGGTAAAATCTCTGTCAAATGACAACAAATGAAAAATCACAGCAGACTGAGATCTTGGAATTTTTAAGTTACAGTAAAAATATGTGATTAATTTGAGGAACAAAAGAATGCAGAACATATTCAAACGATACACTGCTTTTGATAATTAAAAAAAAAAACAAATCGGCAGATAAAGGCAGTGCAGTGGTAACGATCAATAAGGAAGGCTATCTATACGAAGGATATTGACACCCTTAAAACTCTTGATCCTATTAAAGAAAATCTTACATCTGACTGTACTAAATCCGTTGCAAATCAATATAAACGATGAAGGGTATATCAATAATGAAACTTTACAATACTAGTACCTTATGCCTATGAAGCCTTCACCTGGAATATTTTATCTAACTCCGAAATTACACAACCATGGAATAGTAGAACTGCCTATAGTCTTTTTACAGAGGACACCTAGTTGAAGATATTTGTGAATTGATCGATTTCCATCTTAGGTCATTCGTTGACATTACCACCGGATCTACAAGATACTATTATATAAGAGGGCAGACATGGGGGTGATATCAATGAGTGCTTACCCCATCCCTCAAAGGGAGGGAACGGGTGTATCTAGAGGTCGTCTCAATGTCTTAAACAATGTCTTAAACAAGGGTGGAATTCTTTCCTTATGACGGGTCCTAGATCAAAACAAACAAGTAAAACATGTATACTTGAATGTTATAAATATAAATACCTGATAGAAAAAAGCAACCAATGACCTCGACTCCTGATTTAGTACAGGGACATAATATATGTAATGGAGTTAAACAGGTTTTGCTTGTTTCGAGTTGTTCTCAAATTCGACGCCAAAGGGAAAATGAAACTTTATGCTTTAAAAACCTTTAAAAATCATACAGGAGTGCACCCTATCAAATGATACTCTATGTCAAAGTTTGTTGGATCGATGACAGAGGAAAGGTATGTCGTATTCTTATAAGATAGTGTTTGTTTCGTAGATTGAAAAAGTGCTGCACGCAAGTCGCAATAAGACTTTTTAGCAATCACGATGTATTAAAAGCTGCTTTTAATTTATAATTTTCCATTGGGATTTTACATTTTAAAATCAGCTATTTCTTTGCCGGTTGTGTCTGTTAGTACGCTCTAGCGGGGAACCGAGAATACACATTGTCAACGCTGTGTAATAATTTAATAATTTAAGTAGGATAAAAAAATCAGCAAAAACACTGAGGCGCACCTGAATGGAAATATAAAAGAAATTTTTTTGATATGAATCGCGTGATTGGGTCCGAAAATAAGAATTGTGCGCAATTTTTAAATTACTTTATTTAGGTCAAACTTTAGCGCTCCCGCCAAAAACAAAGATGGTCGACCCTCAACGTTAAATATCCGGGACAGATAATAGTAGACAGATCGCTATTGCATATTGTAAAGCATGAACCGTTAACTGTGGAATAATGCTTTCTTTTGAGTAAAAATAAATACAAATGCGGAAACACACATATGATTTAATTAAGCTCGAAAATAACACTCCACAAAAACTTGACATAGAGGAGATAAGGTACTATAACAAAAAGCCAAGTAACAAAAACACATGCAAAATGGGAATGTATGTTTTTTAAAATGTACACACAACAAGAAGTACTTAACATATATGTAATTTAGTGATAATAGTGTCAAATTGAATATATATACCTATAAAAGTTTAAATTTTATGACAACAACGTCAAATTTTTACCCTTTGTGAAACAGCTTCTTTCAATGGTCAGTAAGTTTAAAACTAGCATTTTCAATTAATATGATTTTATGTAATATTACAGTAGAATTCAGAATTGAAGTTCCATTTCGTACAAAAAAAATTTACACTTTCAACTAAATCCTCGTAACGATTATACAATTTTTCGAAAGTTTTAAAAAGCCTGTGATGTCTTTATACTTGAAGCTAACATTTATCCGTAAGATGAGTGTTATGTTTAAAAACTTTAGAGCAAAATTCTAAAATGTATACACCACAAGAAGGTGGAAAGGCATATCTTCTTCAAAACTAAAAAAGTTCTTGCTATGGAAATGAAAAAAAATCGTCCCTTTAATCATAAATTTTAGCAGTTAGACAATCTTTTTAAATACTTTAGTCAAAATCTCATAAGGGGTATGAACATTACTGTTTTCCGATTTATTTAGGATATACCAACTCCGACTGTTTAAATCATTTGACCTAAGTAAACGTGATGGCAACACAAAACATATAGAAAAAAAACTAACATAACGTAGGCTTACTTAATAGTGGATGCAAACTGTTGTATTTCATGTATATTTTCTAACTATTAATTATAATGTGCTAAAGGTTTACATTAGCTAAAAATTAAAAAATAATCTTTTAGTCACCACTACTTCAGTATGCCGTTATTTATAGTAAAGCCTTGTGAAAGGAATTAGTATCCAGAAATGATGCGATCTATCCTAACTTTTATTTATCTGTAGTAAATCTTTCAAATATTCTCTGGAGCTCTTTATAATTTTAAAATACTTGTATCTCTAGATTAAATTATTTTATTATAATTGTATCAATTAGCATTTGATTGATCCAACGCTGAATAAACAACATTGTTGTTTATATATACCTATCTATTTGTAGATTCTGCAAAAAATAGTAAGTATAATGAATTATTCATGAATAAATACCATTACAAGTTGCAAAATTATTATTTTAACTCAAATGCAAATACAATGACAGGTTATGGGGTTGTTTTGGCTTTGGGTGTCTATCTTCATCAAAATAAATAACTCTTATGAAGGGATTTTCTGATTAGTCAGATTATAAAACCAGTTAAAAAAATGAAAACAAAAGTATGACAAATGAGTTAAGTGTTGATGTTAATAACGTTTATTAAAATTTATCTGAAAGAGGCTTTGTTCTGACATTCATCAAGTTTAAATATTGATTGATTGAATGATGCTTAACCTCCAGCGGAAATATTTCATACATATTCAGGACAAGAGCATATTAATGATGATTGATGATGAATGAACCCTGCTTTGTACTAGACCGACACACTGAGCCGGATTTTTTAACGTGCTAGCCCACGAAAGCAACAGTCCGCAAGAAGACGTGCCACCTTTTCAAAACAAATTATTCTGATTTTGGGCCGCCTATTCTTTGCTCTAACTCCTAAATGCTGCGTGCTTAGTGGAGAAGCAGCAAATACTAATTTAAATGTCTTTGGTTTGACCCGGCCGGGAGTCGTACCCACGACCTTTCACACTCGAGGCGAGGACGCTAACCAGTACACCATCGAGGCGGTCGGAACAAAGAGAACAAGGATATTCATAAGGTGACATACCTCAAACCTTAATTTTCATCCATAATGAAGTCTAAGGTGTATTCAGAATTTTGAATATTAAATATAGTGTATGGATTATTTTTTTCATAATTGTCAGTATTTAAAAACCAGTCTATATAAAAATCATGCTGGCGGTGATTTATCCCTATCAAAAACTAACCAAACTAAAACTTGCCTTAAAGTCAGGTGTTGGTCCTGAATATATATCCAGCCTTTGTTTGCCATTTGAGCCTTGTTCTTTTTGAGATAAAAAGAAAACAAAAAATGTTCATGAAAAGGACTATTTGGAAGACTTATCGTTCTTGATTTAGTTAATCTTTTTTCAGATATAAATATATATGATTTTCTCAAAAATACAAGCCTTGACTAGAAAACGACTATGAGGTATGAAGTCTGAAAAATCAACTACAGATTGGGGGTTTTTTCCACTTTTTCCACAGCATTTATCATTTTACTATTGATATTGCATGAAATTTATAAATACTGGTAATTAATACAAAAAGTCAATTTATGATAAAAAAGAGTTTTATACATACAGAGTTTTAATTGATTAATCTTATACTCAATATAATTTCCTATTCAAAAAGAGTTAGATGATAACAAGTTGTAAGGAATTTATCGTTACCTTTGACAGCAGTAAGAAATTTCTTAAAAGAATAGATATATGATTTCTATTTTCCCTTATTAATCGCCCAATTTTCGTAACCCGTGGTGCATCTGTAATTTGTATGTTTTTGTAAGAGTTATCTAGATCTCCAATAGGGAACGGTATCCCAATATATATAGCTGTAACGTGAGAAAACCTTAAATATTGCTACTGAGACCTGTATGATACTTGTCATGAAGTTGGATGCCGAGGGCATGCATGATAAGAACAAATATTGAAATGATCTTCATTTAAATGTCATGTTGTATCTTAGTTGTTTAAACTTTGAAAATGGTAGTTTTGATAAGAATCACGTAAAAATTTTCGTTTTCTCAGAATTCAGAACCTATCTTAGATACCTAAATGAAACTTTTTTTGGAAGTGGCATTGATTAAATTTTCTTGAAACTCTCAAAGCTTTTTTATTTTGGAAAATTTCCTACTTTTACAAAAATTAATCGCAAGATAATTGAGATATTGAGATAAAAATATTAAAAATGAAAACAATGGCATTTGCAACTTTCCGGGAAGACTGTTAGACGTGTCATCTATATTTGGTAATATACACTAACAGAGTAATATTATTATTAGCTGCAATAATGAGCAGTCTAGTTGAGTGTAGAATATCTATGCAAAAGATCAAAAGTGCATATTCTAAAGAAATAAGACAAATTTGAAACAATTCTAGATTTAGAAATATGGAAATTCCAAATTTCTTTTGTTTTGTTTGAAATCCTAGACCAGCTACCTTTTGGAAATGTACCTGGTAACCATATTCTAAAGGAATCAGAATCTTTCAAACAATGTAATTTATAACATTCCTTGATTGATATCGTTTTATATGGCATTTGGTTCAAAAATGTAACTAGATATGGATAAAGTCGACTGATCTTTATTTTACTGCGTGTAAAGCGTCCTCAAGATTTACTTACAGCAGACATATTAAGGCCAAAAAGTAAGATCAGGTTAGGATGTTTAAAGCTTCATATTGATAAGCTGAGAAGCAAGCTCTTAATGGTATAAATGTAGCAAAAAATAGATGCAAATTATATCGATCAACATGTATAATAACATAAAAGATCGTCAAAATTGGCTGTCGGTCAGTCTCTGCGAGATGCTTTACGTCATCAAAGTTTTTGTTTACACTCGAGTTTCTCGATAATCGAGATGTGCAGGAAACTCGTTCCACTAGAGTACACAGAAATTCGAAATACGTAGAATACAATTTTTACATCTTGCTCGCTTTGTGAAGGTTGCAAAGTTGTCACATTTTTTTCAATTTTAGCGTCTTTGGATTCAATCAATTTGCCAGAATCATGTGTTGAACCAGCAGGAATTGGATGTAATAGGTGTATTAAGCCGAATGAAGCTTGGGAAATACCCATTGGTTCATGTGATGAAACAACTACGGCACTTCCACCAAGTTCTACACCACCATTATCAAGTTCCTCGTCTTCTTCTTCATCGTCTTCTTCTTCTTCGTCTTCTTCTTCATCGTCCTCTTCTTGTGAAGAAGAATGACATCCCCGTAATAATATGTCAGTTATGTACTGATTCTATGTCACAATTAAAGTGCTATCACAGCATGAAGTCTTTTTATTTCAATAACAACCAGAATAAAAACGATCATGTTCAAGATAATGCATCGTGCACCAAATAAATACGAGTTATAGGCAAGATTTTAGCATTCCACTTTTTAACTCAATGTGATGTCATGAAAAAAATTCAGAACGTTAAATAAAAGTGTACTATTAATTAATGCCATTTGTATTTGACCTAATAATTTAAGGCAAAAACGTATTGGTTTCGTGATGTCAGAGGAGTTACGTTAGTTTTAGCGAATGGAGTTTAAAAATAAGAACACCAACGTAAAAATAATATATAAAAATAGGAGATGTATCATGATTGCCACTTCTACAGGTCCCATTACGGCCTTCAACAATGAACCAGAGTCCATACCATAACGGAAGCTGTAAAAGGCCCCGAAAATACAAAATGTGAAACTACACATAAAACCTGACAATCGAATGGTGGACATATAACAATAAATGACTAATTAAACAATGACAACCACTGGACTACAGGTTCCTGGCTTGGGACAGGCACTTTAGTATGTGGTTGTTTTTCTTTCTTAAAATTATTAAATTGAATGGTTTTAATAGATTTATTTCTACTATGGCTAAAATTTATGCCTCATTTACACTTAATAGCAATAAATTAGCATCACTGAATTGCTTTAGCAATGTGTACTTCTTCTTTTCAGGTCTTTGTGTCAAATATTTTGGTAGAGGACAATATTAGAATCAATCCACCTAAGTTTGATTGCCATTAGCTCAGTAGTTTCAGACAAGATTTTCAAGTGAATTTCCCATATGTCCTATATAAAACTAAGTTATATTATGAAGGCTAATTTGGTTGGTGTATATGAATGCTGTACAGAATTTTGATAGAAGTCCTTGTATGGACCATTCTACCAAAGTTTGGTTGCAATTAGCTCAGCAGTTTTTCAAGTGAATTTTCCCTGGGGTCCTATGTAAAACTTAATTTGGCTGTGGTGACCATCTCGGTTGGATTGTAGGGATACTGGAAACAATTTCTGGTAGAGTACCATTTCACAAACGTTAGGTTGCAATTGGTTGCAATTGGCTAAGAAATTTCAGAAAAGAAAATTTTTAAGTGAATTTCTGATATGCTCCTATATTAGACTAAGTTTGGCTGTTGCAGCCATCTTGGTTGGTAGGCAGGTATGCCAGACAGTGTAGTGATGTTCTGATGATCGAAAAAAGTCTCAAATCGGTCAGTTGGGCATGTAGATGTGATTAATCGATTGAATTTTTGGTCAATCGATTATGTATCAACATTTTCTCTTGTGCTAAA
>JAULBM010053420.1:0-10473 GCA_032357055.1 Geukensia granosissima
AATGATCTTTTATCCAGTCATATCACTGTGTCCAGCATTTTACTGTGTCCAGCACTTTACTGTGTCCAACACATTACAGTGTCCAGCACATTATTGTGTCCAACAAAATACTGTGTCCACACTTGCCCAAAGGGTCTTTTGTTCACCGTTCACATTTCAATGTTCTGCGGTCGTATCATGCTGCATTGATATTTAAAAAATCATTTAGTGTGTCTTTAAAATGTTTTGTCAATAATTTTTTTAGTTTCACATATAGATGGATATAAACAAGAAGACAATAGCTTGTAAGCATGGATTATGTCTTATCAGGTAGCACCATTTGCCATAAAGGAAAAAAGTTTTTGGCACCAACGAAATGTTCTTTTATTTTTATGCCTCCACTTTTAGGGCACAGGGACATTAAGTTTGACTTGTCCATATGTCCATGAATTTTTGTCAATGATTTCTGGGCTTGTGTATGTTTGATTAATTTGATATTTAATCTGTACATTATCAGGGTGATTTGTTCCATGTCTTCTCTTTTAGCTCCTTTATATTGTTTGTGGATGTTCCATGGACATATTTTCTTTATGTTATATTATATATTTGCAGGACTTACTGGGTGCCTTACAGAATCACATATTAGATTTTACACAGAGATTACATTCAGTAGAGGTAGAGAGACGAGATTTGATAGCTGAAATAGATAAACTGAAAGAGGAAAATGAAATGGGCCCACAGAGGGAGGAGGTAGAACAGCTTCAAGATGAGCTGAATAGTCTGAAAGACAAGGTGATTTTTCCTGGCATAGGTCATTTAGAGGAAGGGCTTAGATTAGTATTCTAGAAATAACAATTAGTGTATATATAGATGTATATTTTCATCATGCGAAATTTTGATTACAATTAGTGCATTAATCAGGTATGAAAGGAAATGTAGTAAACCAGGTTCTATTTTTTAAAGGGACAGCAATTGAAAATTCTGGAGTTGTGTAAGATTAACAGTTTTTAGAAAGTTTTTTGATGAAGTTTAGTGATAAAAAACTTTTTTCATTGTTAAACTTAATTTGTGAAATTGTTTTTTAAGTTATTATACCCCTGCAAGCAAAGTTTGGTGGGGTTGATAGGTATCACCCTGTCTGTCCATCTTCCTGCCCACATACCTTGTACACACATCTCCTCCTAAACCATTTAGTGAATCTAAATGAAACTTTACATAAACGTTAACCACAAAGTGTATATTTGCAATTAGGAAGGAAATTCATCTCAGCTCATTCCAAGGGTAGTGGGGTATCTTTTGAAAGTTTTGCTTACAGTACGTCTTGTTTGTTTTTTTTTTTTTTTTTGGTGTATAAAATGATTCAGGTATCTGGTTAAAAGCTGTAGTTATTATTTTTGCAGGAACTACAGTATGTTAGCATGGAGAAATTTGAGTCTGTGTGTCATGAACTTAACAATGCCCTACGCAGGGAACAACAAGCGCAACAGTTATTAATAGAACAAGGGAGACAATTAGAGGAAATCACTATGAGATTAGATCTGTATACTACAGAGGGTATGGAGAAGGAACAGACTCTTACTGAAGCTGTTCATGTAAGTAAAATATGTGCTGGTGTTTTAGTTACATGTTGTATTGGAAAATGATTAAAAACACTGATATTTAGAAAATTTTTTAATGTTTTTCATGTCAGTCAGACAGCTACCAATCTAGAGCTCAACTGTAATTTTGGCTCATTCCAATAGATGGTGCTAAAATACTGCTCCTTGACTTTAATTGATCACAAAAATAACACATGAGCTTCACAAAAGTTAAATAGAAAATTAATTAGCCCTGAAAAGTTAACATGGGGGATTTTATAAAAAAAGTAATGACTTTAAAAGGATTTGTCAAGAGAAATGAAAAATCAGAAATAAAAAGCATTACCAAAACCAGAAAACCTGCTTAATTATATTGTCATTAAGCGACAAGAAAATAAAAGTCCAGTTTATTCTAATAAAGACAATGATCTAAGATTTGAGTGCTATAGTTAACTGTATCCTTTATTGATAAGTCTGTTTAACTGAAATTGGATTCAAGTCCATTCTAATGAAGAAAAGGTTCTAAGATTTGAGATATATAGTAAAGTGTACATATATCCTTTATTAAAAAGTCTGTTTAACTGAAATTGAAGGAAAGTCAAAGTAACTTAACAAACTGAAATTTTAATTTCATAATTAACAGCTTATTTTATTTTATTTGGCAGGGATTAGCCGAAACAAAGATGGAAGTGAAACGTAAAGAACAGACACTTCGACAGTTGAACAGACAAGTTATAACACTAGAGGGAGAAAAGAAGACTTTAATGCAAAATATCTATGATGCTGAGAAAGCACTGAGAACAGTTGCCAAGTAAGATCAATTAATACTCTTGAATTGTATTTAAATCACAATTTTGTACATGCATTTTAAAATTATTGATAATAACATAGTTAGATCACATTTTTGAATTTGGCCAAAGTTTTAAAATATGACTTGTTTATATTGTATATTATTCTTTTTACTTGCAGAGATAAAGAAATCTTGATAGTGTATGTGAAGAATGTCGAGAATGCTTTAGAACAAGTAAGATTCAAATGAGGTCAACACATTCTTTATAGTAAAGTCAGCACCAGAACTCTGAAGAGAGATTCAACTAAAGTCAAAGCATTCATTTGAAGTGCAGCCAGTTTCCAGAACTCAGAAGTACAGCACTGTGCCAAAAGAAGATAATTTTCAAAATGTTCCTCTTAATCCATTTAAAACTACACTTTTTCAAAAAATTATTCCGAAGTCATATCCAATTTTGATAAAACTTGAATCACAAAATAGAGAATTTCAAACAGTTTATTTGGATAATTTTATTTGATATGTGGTGTTCAAGAATCAGCTTTGTGAACACAAAGAAAAAATTAATTTCACAATTTTCCTTCCATATATAGTTTAAAAAGATGTCGAAAATTCTATTCCGTGTTTACATCATTCGTTCTCAATAAATCAATGTCAGATTATTGTATCTAAAATAAACAGTAATATGGTACTGTTTAAAATTCACCATTTTTTACATCAAATCAGACAAGAAATTACTCCATCATAAGTTTTATTAAAAAATGAAAATTTTAGGAAATAACAGAACCTTTTAGAAAATTATCTTCAATTTTGGCACAGTACAATAAGATTCAAATGAGGTCAAAGCATTCATTTAAAGTTGCCAGTTACCAGAACTCTGCTTTTATCATGTTAATTTCATTCCCTTAGGTTTACCAATGTATTAAACATATATAATAACAAAACTTTCACAAATTTTCCTCAGTGTGTTAAAAAATATTACAGGAGTTGTTTGTCCTGTGCTCAGGTGAAAATTGTTGATTTTTGTGAAAAGTTAAAGTTCCGACAATGTCTGAATTTTTGCATTACTGGAAGAGTCAAGCTTATTTTTACTAACATAGCGTATAAATATATACCAATAAATATATAATCTATCAAAATAACTTTCATTTTCTAAAATTTATAAATCCTTTGAGCAAAAACATATAATGGAAAACTTCAAAATTTTCAATTTTCTGAATGAGTGTAGAAAAACCAGGAACATGTATAAAAAACCTTAATATACAAAAGCTACCAGAAGTTTTTGTACATTACATTTTTATAAGAATAATGAAGATTCCCTCAAAGGATTTTACAAAAACTAGTAAAAAATGAGAGACTCAGTTCATGAAACGTACATTAACTTAAAATGTATGGTAGCTGTCAGAGTCAGGAATGGGGAGGTGAGAGTTGAAAGTTAATTACACCCTGGAGAGCAAATTAGTGCTTTCAGGTGGATGGTAAGGGATGATTTTATTCCACTGATGTGAGTATTTCAGCTTTTCACTCTCCAGATATGTTCATGACAATTTTTATTTTACATACTGGTATTTGGCTTTCAGTTGGCTGTTTCTCGTGGCTAGGAAAATCAACTGTGCAGCCATCATAGTCCATTAATTAGATTATATTAATTTTGAAATTGGACTCTGAAACAAATGAAAGTTATAACTGCAATTGTTTAAATGCAATACTGTAAATTCAGAAATTATTGCGAAACTTGCGATGCTGGTTTTAATGCGAGTTTTAATATTGCAATTTAGTTAATCCTGTAACAGAAAACAACTGGCAAAATTCCAAATGTGAGTTCTAATAATTGCGATTTCCATCCTGTCGCATTATTCGCAATAATAAAAACATTGCAATAATTTCTGAATTTTCAGTAATTTCTTATGTAATAAGGACGTGTCCATTGAACTTAAGCACACATGTCACCTATTTTAATCTTTTTTAGGCTAGAAAAGAGCTGTTGTTAGCCAAACCAGTGAGTGGTAGGGAGATGTCATTATCAAAGTTATTACTGAATGCTGATTTTATACCTGGGGATGTTGGAAAGGCAGGTCAAGAACTCATAGCATGCCAGGTAAATATGACTTATTTAAATGGTGTTTGTTGTAATATTTCATTTTGAAACAGATTTAAGAAGACAATTAACTGACTTTAGAAGAAGGGGGAAAGTTTTTTCTATTTGAACAGTTCCAATGTCATATTTGATTTCAGCTATTTAGAATAAAAAGACATCTTGAATCAACATGAACCTGATAGCCAGCTTTTTAAGACCAAATAATTTCCACCTTATTGTTTTTTAAGACTTTTTGATGATTGGAATAATACTGTTATTTAAATACACATATTTGATTTACCTCATGAATAAATTTCATATTGTGACATTAGGTGCTGTGTTGTGCTTTAAATATTTTTCCACCCTTTCAGAGCCTATATTTTAGTGTTTGTGTAAGTCAAAACTGTGTGTCTGTCAAGATAAATGTGCACTAATTCTCATTTCAAATCGGAATACTTCGTTCATTATCATAGTTATATCTTTTGCTGTATTTTATTTTTGGAGTAAGTAAAGGCTAATTTAAGAGCCTGCAATACTGATTTTTCTAAAAAGAGTGTTTTCTTGCTTGATTTTCCTGCATTTTCAATCAGATGGTTTATTGATAAAATTTTGCAGTTAACGTAAAATTATGCTGTACAGATTTTCATAAAATTCATTTATTCATCTGCCAGTCTAAGAAAGAAAGACATTCATATTTTGTTACTCAAATAGTATGTGATGTGCAATATAAGTGAACATATGCATTAAAGTCTTTGTCAGGAATCATAAAATGTTGTGAAATTTGCATCTCAGATCTGCAGTCTTACATTGCTTTCCACTGCAAATATATCTTGCCTATATAGCTGAGGAATAGGTCATTTTTAAGGTTTCATAATATATATTGGTAGACGGTTAAATCATAAAGAGACAGCAAATGGAAAAATAAAGATGGCAAATATCCCATTTTAAGAAATTGCATGAATTACTAAGATTTTATTATTAAAAAGAGTTGATATCACAGTCTAAGCAAAAGAATTGTCAAAATATTACCTTGAATTGATTTTATTAGCGTGATTCAGTTTAAATAACTACCTATTGAATCACATGGTAAAAGCATTAACTAGAATTTATACTTTAGAACATCATGGCTTAGTTTCTTTTATTAAAAAATGTTGACTAAAATTATTGAATTTCATTTTTCTGCAACAGTTTGTCCTTTGTTTGCAAAAAAGATTTTTTGATTTTTAAAATTAGATTAAAAAGTAACACATATTAACACTTATTGCATGCTGTTTGTTTTTGAAGAGACTTGCTGCAGACAATATATATTCATATGATTACTGTTGATAACCACTTATTTTTGTTGTTGAAATTAGCCCAAGTAAAATTTAGAATTTTAACAATTTTTTTGTTATTTTTGACATACATAATACATACAATATCTATAATTAGATTAAATATGGTTTTATACAATTTATCTGTTATCTTTCATAAGTGTTAAAATTGTTTTAAGAAATATTTTAGGTTGTAATTTACTATTGAAAAAATTGCAATGCAGAAACACCTGTATGCAAAGTCACACACCAGAAAAATGTAAAGCTTTTAACTGTGCTTTTCCAATTTGACTTTAAAAGTATAAATTTGATTACAGAATTTGGTTGGAGCCTTTGTAGACCATCAGAATCAGGCCTATGCCAAAGTAAAAGCTTTAGAAGAGGAGATAGAATCACATAAGAAACACATTCTGACTCTGAAGAGAGAACTAAGTGATGCTGTCAGGAGGGAATATGAGGAGGAGGTATTACAGTCATCATGTCTCATGCTGTTAGGATTTAATTTTGTGGTTCATTTGATTATCAAAATCAAAATTAATATCCAACAAAATGGTACTTTATTTGTCATTGAATAAAAATGAATATTTGAGTATTTAGAAATTTTAATGAATTTCTATATATTCCAATAGTGTAAATGTTAAATAGGATGTTAAACATGGGGGAACAAGCAATAATTTAAAATTGAAGCTATTATATCATCTTGGTATAGTTGTTTAAAAGAGTATTATTAATAAAATTGTACACTTTACACCACTTCAAGGTTTTGAAATGCTGTAATTTTTTCAGATCAGTAAGACTTTGGCATTAATTAATGCTATAATATCAGCTGTTTCTATATCACAAACCATTTGTACATTACAGCCAGAGGTACCTACAAGGGATGTTCACAAAGGACACAGTGAAGAAGATTTTGACTCAACTAGTGCTGAATTCTTGCCAATTAAGTAAGAAAATATTTCAGTCATTTAAAATAAAAATGTTTTATCTTCTAAAAATGATGAAATTTATAATGCATAAATTTTCAAGGCCATGTTTACAAAATTTAGCAAGTAACAGGACAATTTAGTGTCTTCCTGATGAAAAATCTTTCATGAACATGTAAAACTGTTCCAAATTGACCAATATACCCCAAAAAATCCAGCTTTCCCTCACAGGAAATTAAGAATTTATGGTTTAAAAAATTGAGTATATGATATAATTGGTAAATTTAAAAATTACTACATTACATTAGAATCTGATTTATCATACTGCTGCAGAGAGGGTATTCAGAGACTTGATTGATTGATTGTTGCTTAATGTTCAACGGGAAGTATTTTATGCACATTCAGGACAAGATCAAGTTATAAAACAATAAAAAATGAAATGGGCTGTTAAATTTTTTAGCCATATGCTGCTGTCAACCAAGCAGAAACAAGTCTTTCATTTGTCTTTACATTTTGAATACAGCTAAGAAAAGCAAGCTGATTACTTAATGTTTAAATTTTCAGAGAGGACTCAGAGATGTCATTTGTTGCTGCTAAAACGGCCACTCCCAAAGCTGGGTCTACCAGTAAGAAATCAGACAGGTACAAATTGTTTTATTTATAAATTTGATAATTTTTTTGTGCTATGAAAGGAATTTTTTTGGTGATTACTAAATAATGATGTCAACAAAATTCAATCAATCAATCAAAATATAATATATTGCAGAAATTAATATGGCATTTAAGTACAGAGTCAGTGCAATGCACCTCAATAATGGATTTTGCTGTCTAATTTTCAATTTTGGTCATGATGAAAATAAAAAAATAGGATGTCCCTTATTTCAATTTGGGTTATGTAAAAGATAAATTTGATTTTGAGAAAATTTGATTTTTTTTTTTTTTTCAATTTTAACTTGATGGGAAATATTTTTTACCCTTAACCTGGGCAGGTCTAATCTAAGGTAGAACCAAGATGCCTAATCAAGCAAATCAGCATAAAATCTAATAGCCTTTCAGTCGTTAGTTGACCATCCTACTGCAAACATCTTCAAAATATCAAACCTATTACAATGGATGTCAAAACTTCCACTTCAATCGACTTATTAATGCCTAAGCAAGCCAGTCTTAGTTAAAGTATTTTTTAAGTTACAACCTCAATATTAGTTAATTCTTAATTTAGTTGCATTCAAGTAGATCACATGTAAGAGTGGGCCTTTTAACCTGTAAGTAACTGACTACCCTAAAAATGGATGAACCCACAACTTAGTTTTTTAAAGGTTCTTTAAAAAAATCACCTTTTTTAAATTGAGCGGCAAAGAAATAGCCTGAAATAAAAACATTTGATGCCCTGGTTACAAACCTTTGATGATAAAGAATATGCAACCAAATTCTCTAGTTATTTTATGCAAATAGAATCGCCAGCCTCATTTGTCCATTATTAAAAGGAAATGAAATGGACTTTCAGTCTTTTTTAAGAGGAAGGTAATTGACAAAAATTACATAGGTTGTGAAATTTACACAGGTTTTATGAATGTACAATTGGGTAATGTACAGGTTTATGTACAGTATTTAGAGGGTAAGATTATGTTCTGTTCTATGTTATTGTTACTGTTATTTCCAATTATAAATGAATTCCAGTACTGGCCTGCATTAAATAATTAAAACCTGTACTGGCAGTACAGGTTTTAATTATTTAATGCAGGCCAGTGAAGTCTTACATAACTCTTGTAAAGCTCTTTTTCACAACATTTTTGCAAAATTCCTTTCTTTTCATGTATTTTTTTTTACATATTTCTTTGGTTTTCGTAAAATTTAAATTAGTTTTTATATAACCTCATATTTGTACATCTAAAAACATGACTTCATGTCTTGTTCTTAAATGATGTCAAAATTAACTGAAACCTTTGTCAATAGAAAATCAGCTTTTAATGCTACCTGTTAAAGCCTGTTTTATTCCACAATTTTTCATTTAGAATTTGCAGAGACATATTATGCAAGAGATTGGAAACTTGTTCAAGATAGTTTGATCAATTGTCTGTTCACATGGTCCTGTGATTTAATGATATTTTCATAAGCTGTTCGCCGTGGTCTGCCATTATTTTCATAATCGTTCTGCAGAAATTATAAATACAATTGAAATTTAATTTCTAGAAGTGCTAGAAAAATGAAAGTATTTTAATTATTCTTTGTTTGTGATTTCACTGTATTTTCTATAAAATGTGCAGCTTTGGTAAAATTAGAATGATCAATCAGTTGTTGACAGTGGCTTTGCCCGGTTAACTGTGGTTCATGTGTGTATGTTTGATTTTAGATAAAACCTTTGATTGAAAACATTTTTGTTGGAACTGATTGTTATTTAGCACTCACAAATCAGTAATGAATACTGAATAAAAGTTACAAATTAATTTTTTTTTCTCATTTTTGAGTAATTAGACATTGAAAACTGTAACGATGTACAAATCCTGGTAACAGGTAAAAAACTGTGGTTCATGCGTGCCACTTTCTTTTTGATAAAACTTTTGGTTGGAAACTTAAATATTGGAAATAATTTTGTTTTTTAAAACACAAATAAATAAAGAATGCTGAATAAAAGTTTTGAATAAAGTATTTTTTCCCATTTCCAAGAAATTAGACTTTGAAAATCATGAAAAATGTACAAATCCTGGTAAAGGGTCAGAAAACTGGTTCATAAGTGCTCATTTGCCTTTTGGTTGAAAACATTAATGTAAGAACAAGTTGTGTTTTAACAATTACAAATCAATAAAGAATGCTGAATAAAAGTTTTGATCTATTTATTTTTTTCCATTTCTTAAAAAATTGGGTCATAATACAGATGATAAGTTGATCTTGCAATCAGTTGAAATCATGACTGGAACCACATGATTTCACGAGATTTTGGAGAGTTGCCAATCTCTTGTATTATATATCTGTGGAATTTGCATAAAAAATTTCAACTTATGAAGTTTAATTATGGTTACTTAAAGATGTTTATTCTTTTCCTGGTTGAGCATTTTGAGTTCTGTTATTTTATTTGAGTTATATTATGTTGGAGTATCGTTATTTGTTTTTAGATTGTAAAAGAAATGAAATGTTACCAAGTCAAGCAGTTTATTGCAGCATTGACCTTTCTTGACATTAAAGGGGTCAAAGTGATTAAAATATTATTTTGCAGGTGATGAGAAATTTTGATTTTTCTTCTGATTTTGATAGGTTTTTTTCATTTAATTTGTGTCATTTAGATCTTTCAGCATATGGCAGTCATTTTTTATTGAGATTTAAGGTGTCATTGGTTTAAAATGAAATTTCCTATATCCATCATATTACTGTCTGTGTCATTACTGGGTCCACCATAATACTGTATCCCATCATAATACCATGTCCATTCTTACCATAGTATTCTTTTATAAAGTTTCTCATGTCAACAGGTTGCAATCTTATCGTGTACTTGCCAAGCACCTGTTTTTATGTCCAACAGTAAGTTCTTATGACAGCTGGAAACCTGTACAAAATATGCAGCAAGTTAAGATTCAATTATTGACCTTGTATTTTCTATTCTTGAAAAATGAATATTGCACATTGGTTTTTAAACCAATTTACAAGAGAAAATGGAAAAGTAACCACATTTAAAAGATAAAGACAAAACAAAAAATACAAAATACAGGCCTTCAAGCGTCCCTTTATTTCCTATATTTCCTATAAACTCCCTATCTTTTAGAAAATGCCCTATAATCCCTATATTTTTGTTCAAAATAGCCCTTTTCCCTATATTAACCCTATA
>JAULBM010053431.1:0-10473 GCA_032357055.1 Geukensia granosissima
CCGACGACGACGCCGACGACGACGACGACAGCATCATACCATAATACGACCGCAAATTTTTGCGGTCGTATAAAAAGCTAGACTGTGTATAGTGCTGGTCTATAAATTTGGTGTGTGTTCCCTTTTTTTGGTAAGAAACAAATGGTCTTGATACTTTATAGAAGAGGAGGCAGTTCTAGCACACAGAAGACTAGTTCAACCCACAATATTATTATTATATTATCTAGCTTATATGTTATTTAGGAGTTAACAGTATTGCAGTTGAAGAATTGCTTGCATCAATTGATAATTTGATGGTTGCAAATTTAGTTAACTGGCCACATTTTAGTGGAGCCAGTAAACAGATACTGTAGAAGTATTAGGATTCACGGATTCTAATTTTCGCAGAAACATATTTTCAAACCAGTTTGTGGCTTCAAACTTTCGCGTATGTTGTTTATCTCATAGCGATATTAAGTTAAACATTTAGCGGATACAAATTTTCGCTGTAAAATCTTGTCCGTAAAGATAGCGAAATATCAAAACACCAAGAATATTACTACTTTAAAGTATCTGACACATTCAAATCAAAATTGATGCTGGCAAAGCTTCAAATACAATACTATTAATTTCATTCTTATGCAAATGAATAAATTTATGCTCAAATGAAAAATTTTAAGAGTTGGGATTACTATTATATATGGAAAGAGGTCATGAAAGGTTAAATAGCCCTAAAACTCTTTTTAAATGTCTGGGGAAAAATTCTGGTTACGTAAATTAAAGATATTGAAGATTTGAAAAAGTCCACAAGTCTCATCAATTATCTATGCTCAGATTTTTTCCAGCAGCAAAATGATTTTTTTTACCTTAACTATGGAATTCAACATTTTTGCAAAATATGTTAATTTTTTTTTATTTATTTTTTAAAAAACTTGTTTAAAAATGAAAACTGGAAGTTTGTTAATACATGTATATGCAAATTTAGGAATCATTTCCTTTTTTGGTAGTGTTTTTGACTGTTCAAATCGATGGAGTAAACATCTGTGCTCTGATTGCACTTGGACATTGTAATGATACCAATGACAAGACTCATGAATTATTCAAGAGACTAAAAATATTTTCTGTTTTCACAAGTCATGATAAGTGAGCAACAAAGCATAATCAAACAATTTATTTGCAAATAATAACATCAATAGTCAAACATTAGAGGCTAAGTATAATTTCTATTATAATGGACAATCCCAATAATAACAAAACATACTGAGAGCAAAACCCACAAAAGATAGCTTGACCCACTCCCCTGTGTGTTATCTGCTATGCAATGAGTCAAGATGAGTCAATTACCTCCCAATGTACAAATCTACACATTCAGTCTTTTTTCATGTAAAGTTTCACTGAAATCCATTGTACAGTTAAGTAGGAGATGTTCTTATAAGTTATGTGGACAGACAGACAATAATATTAATATATAACCCCCAAACTTTGTTTGAAAGGCTATAACAAAGAAATGGACTAAAATACAGTATTACGATACCAGATAAGCAATATGAGTTTGAACACCTGACGTTTGTTTTATGAAATAAGGTTCACAAATACTTGCTTTATACACCATTTTCTCAACACTTTAATGAGATGAACAGTGAGGAAATTGGGTAAGAGCAATCTCAGAGAAGAGAATGGCACAATTTTTTTGTATTTTTGCCATAAAATTGAACAAAAGTCCTGATTTTTTTATCTTTTTCCAAATTTTTGTTGTAGGGAAGGGAAGAAATACACCTTGCTTTGAATCCTCCTATATTCAGAGTGTGTTTAATGACTTACCTCCCAAGCAAACCTGAAGCTGATTTTGCTTTCATCGCCATCTCTGATAATGTCCCCTACATAGGGACCAAGAAATGTTCCATTTGGTATGCTTTTAGTTGACCATGCTCCTACAAAATAAATCAAACTGACTTATAGCATTGGAAATGGTAGAACTCTTCAGCTCTAACCTGCAAATTTGGAAGTCAATTTATACAAATTGTAAACCCTCATTTGAAACCATATGTGCAAAATTTACGGTATCATCTCCTACTGCTCAGGAAAGAGGGAAGATAATTCCTCTCTTATGATAAAAATTTTTCTTCAAAAATGTTAAAGATTTCTGAAATACATATTTTTTTGCCCAAAACTATTAAATGAAATAATGTTATGTGTAACTAATATAACAAGCAACCAACACTTTAACTTAGTTTTGTCTTGAATAAATTATTTGTGAGCGAGATAAATCCATTTAGACATCACACTTAATACAGCAATTACAGTGTGATGCTTGGACAATTATTTCAAAGTATTTATTTCCTCATAATGTTGAATATTAGCCAATTTTTCTTCTTTTTTATTTTAAAGTCAGGTGTCATGACATTCTTACCCATCTGAGAAGGGTCAATCTCTGACATCTTGAATTCAATGCCATCTGGTGGCAGTATATTATCCGGCACTTCCATCCTTCTGTCAATTTTTCATGTTCTTGTACATTATTCTGAAAAAGAATTAAGACGTAAGAATCAAAAATACTCAACTGTTCTGCATTGTACCAATTAAAAAATAATGTTTACATAAGTTAAAGCCCAGTTGTCAGACTTAGTTGAAATAATATTTATTATGTTTTACACATATTTGCTGCATTTGTTTAAATTTTAAAGCACTGAAAATACTGAAAGGCTTGGAAGTGTATTTCACAGAGTAGTTGTCTCTTTCCCTGCATTGGGCTTTTCATTTCAATTCGTTTGAATTTGGTAGACCACCTTGGTGGTGTAATGGTTATTGTGCTCTCGTCCTGAATATGCATGAGATATTTGCAACTGGACATTAAGCATCATTCAATCAATCAATCAATAAAGCACTGAAAATACGGAAAGGCTTGAAAGTGTATTTCACAGAGTAGTTGTCTCTTTCCCTGCATTGGGCTTTTCATTTTAGTTTGTTTGAATTTGGGTTGTTGTTCTGCTATGTTTGGATTAATCCTAGGTTTTGGTTGTAATTCTTCTGATTAGATTGATTGATTGATTGTTGTTTAACGTCCAGTAGCAAATAGTTTATGCATATTCAGGACGAAAACAAGTTAGACAATAAATCAATATGTAAACTGTGAGGGACCGGTAAAGGAGGGACATTTAGACTGCCACTAGAAAAACTGCTGGTTGTATAAGGGGCAGAAAATTTAGCCTTGTAACTGGCCACCTACGGACCACTCAAAATGAGCTGTTACAAGGGGTCTTTAACGTGCTTAAGACGTGGTACCTCCTAAACACAGGGTGTCTTTAACGTTTCCCTCTTGACGGATTGTGAATTTATACATCCCTCACAATCAGGGACACCCCTTTTAGAGGACTAGTGCCTATGCCTGATGCCTATTCTTTCCCCCGGCACAGCCTTTGAGAAGGGGAGTTTGAGTATTTATACATCCCGCTCGAACTAACAGATGCCCTTTTAGTAGGGGTTCTACCTGCAGGCGGAGAAACCGAACGACCTATTTCTATAGCCCAGCGCCCTCGGGGGGTTATTATGAATGAAAATATTTCATTTTTTGTGATGTCTACATCTTGAATCTGTCAAATTTGTTGCCTGATTTTGTCTTTCTGTCCTTGACACTTTTCTTCGCACTTTGCTAACATTTTAAAAGCTTGTAGCTCTTTAACAGCTTGTCGAATCAACCAAACTAGTAGATATTCTCCAATGGCTGGTTTAGAAAAAAATATATACATATTTCCCTTTGGTCTAAGTTTTTATCGGTAAGACATAGAATCATCTTTAATTGTAAACTTGGATTTAAACGAGAAGGCAGGCAACCAACAAGGAAAAGTCCTTTGTAACATTGATTTAGCTCCCCTGACATTGGTAAAGTTTTAGTTGACATGACAGGGTCGTGTTACCTGTTAACAAATTGTAAATGAGTCTAGTGAGGAGAAATAATCCAACCAGTCTTAGTTTATTTAGAAATAGATTTTACACTTTTTAACTTGGTTGTATAAAACATACTACATGTATCATATTATCTTAAACGCCGATGTATTCTGATTAAGAAGCATTCTTTTGACAAATATCATGTTGTAGTGTCAGTACAGGAAGGGAAAAGTTGGGAGTTGGCTTCTGGGTTAGTCTACATGTAAGCATTAGCTTATTCTTGATAAATGGTGTACTCTTCATGAACTTTAAGGAAAACAAAGCAGAAATACTTTCATGTTTCATAACTTATGGAATGTATTTTGACCTAATTATTTCTTTTAACACATTTTAAACTGGTATTTTGTTGTTATTTATTTGTGATTAAATCTTATCCTCGTTTTTTTTAATCATCTGTTCCTGTATGTTTATGTATGTCTGGTATAAGATTTTTTTCTGAAGCAACCTAAAAGCAGTCTTTCTTGATATCAAAACC
The DNA here is from genome assembly GCA_032357055.1 of Geukensia granosissima. NCBI lineage: Eukaryota > Metazoa > Mollusca > Bivalvia > Mytilida > Mytilidae > Geukensia > Geukensia granosissima. Next base: position 4,400 of record JAULBM010053431.1, read on the forward strand.
TGAAATCTAACAACACCATAGGCCCATCTAGGGCTTTGATTAAATGAAATAATATTTAAAATTTCTGTAAAAATACCTTCAACAGTGGAGATCAATACTTACGATTTTTAAACAAATTATTGTCTCATGGATTTCTGCATTCATACCAGTAGTTTCAATTTTGACATTTAAACAGAAAATAAAGTTATGAATCGGTTACTGACTTAGCTCATTGCTTTTAATAATCCATGAAATCTACAATCAATGTTTTATCTCTATAAGTTTTCTGTAATATGTCAACAGATTTTCTCTACCTTTAACCTTTTCAGTTGTCTTAAAAAACATCTTTACAGATTAAAAATTCTTATTATAAAATACTCAATTTTCCACTGAAACAGATGAAACTAACATTATTGTATTTTCAAAACAGAGACAAAGAACAACAACTATTGCTTAATAGATTTTTTAGTGGCAAATGTGCTGATCCTGGTAAATTAGAAATTTTCTATGTTACTTCATGTAATGTTTGATTACAGCATCCTGATACCTGTGGTCCATACAAGATAAAGTATGTGAGAGATCTAACAACAGGATTTGACAACAGTAAACCAAACAATAAACCTGTAAGTTATCTCCCTTTTATCCTTATTTACATATGCCCTCCACATAAAATCCAAAAGAAAGGTCAAATACCATCTCAAGTCTCGTTTTGAAACATGTTAACATAAAATATAGCAAATCTAGCTTGAATGTTATACATACTTATACAAAAACAGTATAAAAAAACAACCTTATGACTTCCATTCCTGACTTGGGACATGTACATTGTACATGTGATGGGATTAAACATGATTTGCTAGATCTAAACTCCCCATCTATTTGATCAAAATTTCAAATCTTATGCCATATTGCCGTAGTAGTTTAGGTTAAAGATACAGGAAATGGATATGATATAAAAAGCTAAGTCCTTCATTGAATTTTATTTATTTGTCTTTTTTTATACACCTGCAAAAAACAATTATTGCAAGAAGGCTTGGTAATGAAATGTCTGTTCTGTGTGTACTACCCTCTGGTTATAAATAAAATAAAGCATGATGTTTGATATAAAATGTAAGGAAAGATTAAGGATCATCAAATAGTTCCCATATTTTCTGGACAAGACAAGACTAAAATAGACCCCTTTGGTCCACAGAAACTTATAGTCCAAAATATACAGTAAGTAGAATCTTATTTTTCATTTGTAGACACTGCCAATTAGTAAGTCCAGTCATATGGTTACATTTACATTTGAGAATGGCTGTGTGGCAACTCTACGGACTAGTGGCACTGAACCAAAAATAAAGTATTATACAGAGCACAAACCTGACCCACAGAAAGGGTATGCTTATTTCTGATTTGAAATGAAATTGGTAATATCAGTGGGTCTAATTGTTATAATTTATTGATATATGTAAAAAAGTCTTCAATATAAATGTAATATAATGCTCTGTCATCTTCTGTAATTAAGTGAGTTGAGCATATTTTACAAAATGGAGGTTAAAAAAAAACCAAAGTACCAAAATACAATCTTACCAATGTTGAATAAAAATGGAGAATTTTGGTATGCTATATGTACATTTCAAGGAGTCACCTCTTATCAGTTGCATTAGACCAAAACACTCAAACCCAAACAAATGGAAGCTGGAAGCCAAATCAGATTGCAGACCATGTGTACAAAACCTTAAATTAAAAAGCAAAAAGGATTCGTAGGTATTACCAATATTGAAGAAAATGAATCTGGAAAAAAATTAGTAATTAGACAAGGCCTATTTGAGAACATGATATAAAGGACATGGTAGAGTTAAGAAAACAACCAGAGAAGTATGAACTTCACCAAAGAAATGGTGAATCTATGAAGTTTGGAATCAGAGGTGTCAAGTTTTGAAAAGCTCCCTCAAAAAAAATTTTCAATGAGGGAGATTTACCGTAGTGCCATTTGCACGTCATTTTTTTTGCTTACAGAAAACAAATTTAAAAAAAAAAGAAACTTCTTTTTATTATATCCTTCTCAGTGTGCACAAGTTCTATCAATGTATTTATTAAGTATTTGTTAATGTTTTCATAAGTCAATTTCAAAGTTCAGGTGGGACCCACTGGCATGTTTTTGTAGGTCTTTTTTGCAGTATAAGAAGAAATATATTTAATCATTTACACATGAATTCACATTGAATTTCATCACCTTCCACTTTACCGAACTAAGAGAGCCTCGTTTAGCTGGACTGGAATTTGATACAAAATTTATTATCAGTAAGAAATAAACATCAACTCTTTCCAGTATTAAGCACTTTGCATGTTGAGCGCTAGATTAATAAAGTTATTCTGACAAAGATCTAGTACCACGGACACAAATACCATTTCAGGACCAAGTACTCATCCACCTGCACTTGACTAGTCAAAAGCAAGATTTGTAGATTTGTCAATCCAGGACTTAAATATCGTGCAGGTTTTTTGCATTCCTTCAGAATCCCACATCGAGTCTTCTGTTAAACCAAAATATAATTAAAATGACAAGTAAATCACAAAACTGATATTTATTCTTTGCAAAATTTGATTCGACTTATGATATACGATATAGGAAAAACCTCCAGTTCTTCCAAAAATCACGGTTCCGAAGGGAGACTCGGGGGACTTGACACCTCTGGCTACAGTTAAAAATTAATAAAATTGTGCAATTAAAAATTTATGATGTGTTTAACCCCATTTTTATCTCACCTCACCTTAAAGGCAATGTGAGCTTTATCTTCCGCTTTGTGTCCAATGTCTTTCACCCGTCTGTCAACAATTTCAAAAAATTCCTCTCCTCTGATACTGCTTAGCCAATTTGGACAAGACTTTGATGGGACGGTCTTTGTATTATACTCAACCAATAGTATTTCTGTCATCCTAGTCCACCTGCTCAATCCCTGCTTGCCAGCAAAGTTAGCTGCCGCAGCCAAATTTGTTATTAAAAAAGATTCTCAAGGAGTTCACTATAGAATCTTCAAATGGGAAACTACTAAGCAAATTGTCATTTATCAAAATTTTTGTAAAAAATTCCTTCCAGGCAATGATCAGTAATCAATGCATGCTACCTGGAGTCTCTAGTTATTAGAAAATTTGCACTTGCTTTGTGCATATATACCAGGGAATATATATTACTATATAATTGTTTGGTAAAATTGTACAGGTTTTATTTTTAAATAAGAATGAATATGAAATAAATTACAGAAAGATACAATCCACATCTTATACATTTATAACAAATACATGTATTTAAAAGCCAAATTTTGCATGTTTTTAGCATTCTCTATATTAACCAACATTATGTTCATTAGACATGCTAGGGACCAAAAATAGGAAGGTCATTAAAACTTTATGGATTTCTAGTTACATTCATGGACCAAATGAAATACTGTAAACGTGGAAATTCTGCATTGGGGTTATTACTTGTTTTGTGTTTAGAAATTTTTCGTGAAAATTTCCCCCATTTAAAAAAAATACTGCGAAATTTATACCACACCAAATCTTTTAGTTCACATTTTGAGAAAAAAATACCCTGAGAAAAAATATCCACGTTTACAGTATATGGATCTTAATGAATACAAATAAAGCCAAATATAAAGGAAATTTTACAAATCAACAATGTTTGATGTCAATGTCACATTTTAAAATGTAATAAGAATGTGATATTTAAACATTCTTTCTCTTTTCTTTCAGGATATCAATGTTTTGACCAAATCCCATAAACACCAACTGAGGAAAATATTTCATTTAACAAGGTTTTTCAAAGTGGTCAATTCTAAGAATTTTGTGATAGCCACTCAAATAGCCACTTACCTGTTAGAGAAGCCAAACCACAGAGAGGTTATCTCTAAGACTAGGAGTGATCTGGTAGGTACCGCAGACAAAAACTCTTTACTTCACCTTGCATAAAATTTTAATAAATCTTAAAATGAACTCCAAAATATTTGTTTGTTTGACTCGGGGTTAATGCCACTTTCAACAATATTTCAGAAACATTGCTGTGGTCAGTTTTATTTGTTGGAGAAACCAGAGAGATCCATCAATCTTGGGCAGGTTATTGACAAACCTTATCATGGCAACAAAGTTCAATGGAATCAACAATATTATTTTTCATATTTGTGTAGAATTATTAAGACAGTAAGATCAATACAAAAACACATAAACCAATTATAATTTTGGTTTACTGTAGAAAAGATGGACTTGGCATTAATACTTGTATGGGAGATGGGGTACTTGTGTCTGACCAGATCTTCCAAAAAAAAAAAACAATTCTCATCACCATACAATTTGTACAGATCCAAGTGATTGATTGAATTTTGAAAAGAAAACAGGAAATAAATACATGGAATTCAGATCTTCGGATTCGGACATTCGGTAGTAAAAGTTGTCTCTTTTTAAAATTCTTGTAAAAACCATGGTAGCATTCAGACAAGAAATTATCCTTGATGAGATCTGGTTTGATGCCAGTAGTTATTCTTGGATATTTTTTATTCTGTATTCACAGCATATTGAAGAAAAATCTTTCAAAAAAGTATATAAAACTTACAAGAAGATTTTCAAGACCTACCTGATACCATACAGAGATGTCTTTCCTGATGCTAAAGAAAGAGACTACATGACCAAGTAAGTTTGATTAACAAAAAGGTATGGTGCAATGATGTGCTTGCAAAATATATGTCTAACTACTAACACAGGCACATAAATAATATGCTTCTTGTGCATAATTCAAGAATTTCTATGAGGATTTCATCTGTTTTTCAATCTCGATAATCTGGCATTGTTCCTTTTTAGCTCACCTGGTGAGCTATTGTCATCACCTTGCGTCTGTCTTGGTGGTGGCGGCGTCGTCCGTAAACTTTTTAGCTCACCTGGCCTAAAAGGCCATGTGAGCTTTTCTCATCACTTTGTGTCTGTGGTCGTAAACTGTTAACATTTTCATAAACTCCTCTGAAGCCAATTTTAACCAAACTTTGATGGAATGTTCCTGTTGTAGTCCTCTTTAGAATTTGTGTTGGATTTTGCCAGGCACCATTCAATATGGCCGCCATGGCTCGACATAGTTTAACATTGGACCCTATAGGAATTTTACGTTTTCATCAGCTCCTGTGAAACAGCTTGGCCAATTTTAACCAAACTTTGGTGGAATGTTCCTAGGATAATCCTCTTTAAAAATTGTGTTGGACTTTGCCGGGCACTATTCAATATGGCCACCATGGCTCAACATAGTTTAATATTGGACTCTATGGGAATTTTATGTTTTTGTCAACTCCTCTGAAACTGCTAGTGTGATTTTAACCAAACTTTAGTGGAATGTTCATATGATAGTCTTCTTTAAAAATTGTGTTGGATTTTGTTGGCACCATTCAATATGGCCGCCGTGGCTCGACATAGTTTAACATTGGACACTATGGGAACTTTACATTTTCATCAACTCCTCTGAAATTACTAGTCTGATTTTAACCAAACTTTGGTGGAATGTTCCTTGGATGGTCCTCTTTAAAATGTATGTTCTGTTTTGACGGGTGCGATCCAATATGGCAGTTTTCATGCTTCATTGACTCAGTAACACTTTTACGTCTCAGTCAAGCTTCATGTACTGTGTGTATTGCCATCAAGAAATCTTACTAGTATGCTTAAAGAATCTCAAAATAATATTTTGTTATATTTATACTTTTGCACGAAATTAGCATAGGACCCAACAACAGAATACAACATGCTTACAAAGAGGCAAACTTTACAAACAAGGGCTAGTATAACCAAACAACTTTGAGCCAGGTGAGAGATTACAGGCTCCTGGGAGCCTCTATTTACATTTTCATCTTCTTCTCAGAAACCACTGAACAGATTTCAACACAACTTTGCAGAAATGAAAAGCAGTTGGTCCTTTGCCAGATTTGTGAAATTGGTGCCAATCGGAAATTCAACATGGCCGCCAGGGAAAATTATGTGTTCTGATTGGTCTAAATTTCAAACATTTTCTTGTCAGAAACTACAAAGTGGATTGAATTGTTACTTTGCAGAAATGATTGTTAGATGGTCCTGTACTTAACTTG
>JAULBM010053442.1:0-20273 GCA_032357055.1 Geukensia granosissima
CCAAACTTTAAAACGTGCTTTATCAATAACTGATGTATTATTCCTCGTATTTTCAATATCTCCATTTTTTCTTTGCCGCACTGCCAAAGAGCAAGCAGGCGACACACGTCTTCCGAGGAAGACCCAATACTAAGTAATTTCTATGTTTTCTTATTTCTTTATAAGGATGCAACAAATATTATTTCATTTCCGAATCACAACCTGATTTTATAAAATTATAAAGGTATTTTTTAATTTTATCATTCATGCTTATTTTATTTTTTAATGAGATTCATCTAATGTGTTTTTTTTATTATTTTTAATATTTTTTCCCTGTTTTTTGTTTTGTCTCTTTTAAAGTCAGTTTTACAATTACTTGCATGTATTCTCTAAGTCTATTTCATTTTCTGTAGCAATATTTCTTGCATAAGTTAACCAGGAATAATAATGCCTCCCTAAGTACAAGATTTATGTTCTCATTATCGAGTCAGTAAAAACACCAGATTAAAAGTACACATTTTTCCACATGCTGAATAAAAGGACTTTTGTCGTTCGTCCGACTGAGAGCATTAATTTGCCGTGTAGGACATTCATGCGCATCAATTAAGATAGCAAAATGCAAATTGACATTTTTTGTTATTAACATAAGACATTTTAGTATTTAGTTAAAATATCCTATCTAGGAAAATAGACCTTTGGTGCGACATGTCCTAAGATAGTCCTAAGATTATCAGGATATATCTTTAGATAGCAATAAGTAATGACTTTACATATATAGGGTAACACAGTTAGCCAGATAATCACCATCCTAATCAATTTCCAAGATATATCTTTGAATAATCTTAGGAAATAGGCCCCATGTGATTTTAAAACAATCGGATAACTTGAAGACCTTTCAATATGCAACAAGGTCATGATAGCTGCAATTTTGATTTTCAGCATTAGATTTATTGGGGCGTTGATCGCAAAGAACTTTCAAATTTCGTGTGTTGCGACATTAATTATTCAAAGTATTTTATAAGCTTGTTCTTGCATCAACCTTCATCTTTAAGAACGTATTTATTTTGATTACACGTCTTATATACGTCCCTATCTTAAACTAACACACACTTAGAGATCGTTTTTGTTTAAAATTTTAAACAACAGAAACATACGGTTTCTACCGATCTAAACCCCCACCCCCCAAAAAAGTACCAGGTGAAATAGGATTTCTAAAAGGTCAATTTATGTCACTTGTATAGAAGCTATAAATTGCAATTAAAATACTATAGGTTTGCTGTAAAACAAATAATATTAAAAAATATATAAAAAAATGCTTTTCCCCGGCGAAACTGAAAATAAAAAGCTTTCCAAAGAACATTCCCACTCCAATTTCAAAGTAACGAAAATTGGCTCTGGCTGCATGGGGACGAACAAATAAAAGAACGGAAGGACACCATGCATGACCAGTATACATACACTCTAGAGTAATGTAAATCCTAGTTGGTCTATAACTGGTATATGACGAATTAGCCTAATGAAGAATCCGAGGGAATCTGGACCGAAAATAATTGTTAAATTTTTTTTTATTTCCCGCAAAATGGGGGAGGGAATGTCAAACCGTTTAAAAAAACCTTGTTGCTGTTAGAAGAACAGAGATTCAAAACGGTTCATGCCATGTCGTAAGATGAACTCGAGAATAAAGGTGCTCTTAGGCACAATAAATGAAATGCAATCTAATGATATCATGAATATCCTAATTCAATTGAATTGTGAGGTCAAAAAACTTTTAACAACGTCCACGATTTAGCTACAGGACTCCCAGATCATTCGATAGCGCGACTCTCTTTTGTAGGTCTTTCACCTAAATATGCACATTAATTGTAATTATGTTGATATTTTGATAATTGCATTCATATATTCATAGATTGCATTCATCTATAGATGTTAAATTTAATGCAAACCCCCATCTTCCGCTCATTAAACAACATATACTGGAACATATTTTTTTTAAACCCTTAACCCCTTGTTTCAAAATGGTTATAAAATGTTTGAACGGGAGGGACTAAGGGGAGCCAGGCCCATTTTAAAATCAAAAGGAAAGGAATACTATATAGTAAAGCCCCTCAAGTTTTGGTAGTAAGTGTATTGTGTGCACCTTTTCAGAAAGTCTAAATCCGCCACTTCATTTGCCATGAGTTCATTAAAAGAAAGAAGATTACTTTGTATACAAAATGAATCCATTTGTGATATTGATAAATAATATAATTGTCTTGTACATTACCTCTGGATATATAATAAATTTCATCAATAACAATAAAAGGAATATTAATTTCTACGAATTTAAGTTTTCCTTAAAGAAATCACTGGCTGTTTTATCTCTGATCATTCGGATTCAATTAGCAAGATGACCGCCATCGGCAGTAGCTGGGCAAAATTTATAGAAACTAAAACACTTAAGAGAGATGAAGATTTATAGATAGGCGCGATATTCCACACCTTTTGGGTGTAACTTTCATTTAGAAATGTGACCTTTAAGGTAAAAACAACGTGTTAAATTTTGACATGATGCGGCCACCCTCACGAGGAAATATTAATATCCAAAATGGTATTTTTTTTAGAATTTATTCAAGAAGGCATATCGTTGAGATATTAATCTTTTCTTTTCTTGTTTCAGAAAAGCCGCCAGCAACAAAAACTACGTTTTAAATAACAACATCTGACTAGAAGTTTTGATTTGACCTGCCATTAAATTCGGGAATAAACACTACTGCGTACTCGGCTACAATCAGTTATCCAATCAGTTAGTCTTAGCGTGGAATAAAAGAACAAATATTCAGAGCTACAAGAAAGTGATGATTTTGTATCTTTGGCTCGTTTTTTTAATTTTTTTTCCCAACTACTCCAATTTAAGAATGTTTTGTATCATCAGTGGCAGAAGCTCCCACTGATGACAAATTTGTTGAATACATTTTGGAAACACACACGCATATATCTGACACAGAGGACAAAAGTACCACAATTTTTTTTTTCGCGGAAAGGTGTTTTCCGGAAAAGTCAGATTTTTTCGCGAAAACCGTAGTTCTAAATATACTAGTAATATTTTTTTCGGAAAAATATTAAATGCAAATTCGCCTAAACGAAAAACACCGAAAAGGACAGTTTTATAACCCGACTTTTCATACCTGTTGCAACATAATTTTTCTGTCCTGCATGGGTCATTTGCTTTTCTATTATAACATTTTATTTTCAGACTGAATAAATGGCCTTATACTGAAAGCAACATGTATAAGTCTGTGATTTAAACATTTTGGATGGTGGTCTCGTAGACAATCATACATGGTTCGTCAATATTTATACACAACAAAAATCAAGCACTTTTCAAGGACTTTGAAAGCATATTTTCAGGTTTTTCAAGGACAAAGGATGTCCTCATCATTGGATTTTCCAAATGGTTTACCTTTAGGTCTTAGTCATGTTCCTATTGATTTAGTGACTGTTGCTTAAAGTCCAGCGGCAAATGTTTCTTCCTACTTAAGACGGAATCAAGTTGACAAAAAAAAATCATACAAGGGGTGGGTTGGGTGTCATACCGGGTAATTTTCTTGCCACATAGGAATAGTATGAATAGTAGTGGGAAATTTAACCTTTGCAACTGCCAACAAATTGATCTATCTAACGATTTCTTGCAAACTGTTATTTATCGTGGTTAGAACATGCCATGTCTCCCAACACGGGATAGATTGTTTTCGAAGAACATTGGTTTAAAATTCATACATTATGCCAACAACTTGCAGACGCTAAAAGGATTGAATCGACCTCTAGGCGGGGAAACTGAGCAACCAATTATCTTAACCCCGACTGCTTCTGGGCCGGTTCAGTTTTTAAACATTTTGCAAAACTCTTTAGCAGGGCATAGAAACCAAACGGTTTATTTCCAAATTCCCGTGATCAAATGGCAAGACCTGCATTTTGTTTTATTCAACGGGCATAAAGTTAAAGCATACAAATGTTAAGAAAAATACTAAAATAACTCTCCCAATGTCAATTGTTGTCTTTTTGACTTTCAGAAATTTTTCTGAAAACCCACTTGGGGCAACTACATTTTAAACTGTTTTGGAGAAATTTTCTACTTTTAGAACTTGGCTAATTCATTAATTTCTATAAATTGTTGCTTAACTCCCAGAAAACAATTTTACGCCATATTCAGGACGGGAACGGGAAACAAACAATAAATTAATATGTAGACTGTTGGCAGGGCAGAGTTAAGGGGTGTATTTTAGACTACCGCTGTAAAAATTACGGGAAATTTAGGGACATAATATTTACCGTTGCTACTGGCCGCCTAATAAACACAAAAAATGAGTTGTTGCAAGGGGTCTTCGACGTGGCGTTCATTTTACACGGGGCGTCTATAACGACTCCTTCGGACGGATTTTTTATTTATACATTCCCCACAACCAACCACTTTTCGCACGGGACAACCTTTTTGAGGGGATATCGAGTGTTAAACACCCCGGTTAAACAAACGAACACCCCTCTAGCAGCGGCATTACCTGCTAGCGGAAAAAACGAACGACTTATTTTATATCCATGCCGTCTTCGGGTGGGGGTACACTTTTGAATGATTATTGAACGAAATACGGGTTGAAATTAAGCAAGTCTAACTTTTAAATATTTGAATAATACACGTAAATTCGTCAAATTTTTACATTCATGGACATTCAAGCTCCTCATTCATATTTAAGTCTGTTATTTTCCAACTTTTATTTTCAAGTACTTTCAAGGATTTCAAGCACCTGTACGAACCCTTATCTTACCACATCTCCTTTTTCTACACATAACGAGGACAGTTGTTTCGTCCAAAACTGGTTGATTGATTGATTTAATGTTAACTTCAATCGGTAAATGTATCCAGCATTTTTAGGACGTGATCATATTTATGAGTGAATGAATCGAGGGAAACAAGAGGGGAGAGTCGACAGACACTGCAATTTCGAAAACACGAACAATAGTCGTATACGGGACATGACATATACATGTATAAAAAACTAAAGACAAAAAGCTATGAACAATGCGGACTCCACCCCCAAAAATCCGGGGGTGAACTCAGGTGGTTCGAAAGGGTAAACAGTTCCTGCCTTTTTAAAGACACCCGCCGCATTGTAAATTTACCAATCCGGTATTAGTCATATCAGGGTAAAGGGGAAGGTTTCATGTGATTACAACCTACAGACAGACAAACAAAGTAAACAGCCTGTTTTTGTTTATTCTGCAACTTCACAGGAAAATATCCGTCTTCATCTGTGAAACTGACATTTTATTCCGGCCGACAAGATAGTGGTGTCGGCCGTAAAATTTAAGGAGTGATGACTTTTACCGGGTAGCAACATATCCTGCCTGCGCAGATTTTGTGTCAAAGACCCATCTCTGTCGAGAAAATCGCTGTATTGGACACATGCTCTTGATAAACGTATGAGCTTGGAGATGAATCCGCCATACAACGGGGCAGCTGGAATGTTACTGCCAATGAACGGGAACTTGACTATTGGAATGTTGATGTCATCACGTTTGTCATATAGTTTTGTGTGAAGCCTTTCTCCATTGTCTACTTTGAGATAAAGATGAAGGTATGAGGCAGACTAAGGAGTGTCTGTTGTGCCTTTAATTTCAAGCTCATTTGGGTAGACGAGGTGAAGATAATCACCGAATCATGCATTGTTCAGTGGGAGAACCTAATCTATATATCGGAAGCTGAAATTAAAGGTTTTGGCTAACTTACTTTTTTTTCTGTGATAGCTCTTGGAAAAAATCTACCACAAACGAGTGAGGAATAGATCGGTGAGGAGAGGAGCACAATTAGTGCCCATTGGAATGCCGATCGTCTGCTGGAAAACTCGACCACCAAACTGAACAAAGATGTTATCAGTTAGGAAATCAAACATTAAATTAATATCCCCCTCTATATATATTTAGTTTGTTTGTTTGTTTGTTTTTGTTTTTGTTTTTTTTTTTTTGCGTTGAACTAAGTATTGGTTCTACCGACAATGATGTATTTGTATCGTCTTTCTACGTTCTTTTTGAGACAAAAATCAGATATTTTAGAGAAATTCTTGTGGTATTGGTGTATAGAGGGTGGAAAAATCAAATGTTTTGAATCTGTTACAAGTGGTAGGATATCTTGAATTCAAAATTTCCATCGGGTCTTAGGAATTCTTAAGTATCCACATTTGATTTATGCCACCTCCATTTCTGGCGGCCCATCTTGATAATAATAAGAATTGAATTGAAAAGTTTTGAGAGCGGCTTTCTGGAAATTTTGGCAGCAATAAAAACCTGCTTGTAAGGAAACTTGTGTAACTTTCATTTCGATTTGTTTGGATTTGAGTGCCGCTTTTGCTATGTTTAGATCTTTGTCTGCTATGTTTCGGTTGAATGCTACTGATAAGAAGTTACTCGTTGAAGTGTGCATATAACATATCCAAAAATTTCCATATTTATTCAACACTGGTAATTTAATATTTTGGTATCCAATACAATAAAGCTTCGTACTAGACCGACAGGCTAATCCAAATTTTGTACGTGCTAGCTCACGAAAGCAACAGTCCGTAGGAAGACATGCCACTATACCCAAAAATTATTCTAAGCGGAAAAGCAGCAATAACAATTTTAATGTCTTTGGTTTGACCCGGCCGAGGATCGAACCCAGGACCTTCCACACTCAAGGCGAGCACGTGTGTCTAAATTTGAGGAAAACTGCTAAAACATTTCCCGCTTCAACTAGTTTGTAAGAAGTCACGAGGTAGTTAAATTTGATTGCCATTTGCTGGCACACTGTAAGCTTCCATATTCACACAAATCAAAATAAGCAGCCAAAATTCAGTGTACTTGATGTTTTACTGAACCTTTCCGTAATTTAGGAGGTTTAGAATTTAAATAGAAACCGAAATTAAGGTAAAAACCACATGGGCATGAAGTTAGTGGTGGGGTTATATGGCCATCCGGGAACCGAATACGCATATATTCCTCTAAATTCAGGCCCCTATGGGTAAAACAACATGTGAGTTTGACAACTGGACTGCTGAATAGAATACAACACTAAACATGATATTATGAAACTTTTTCAATTATTAAATCCTCTTCATGATATTAATTATCACATGTAACAAGATCTGATTATCTAGTTTAAGAACCGATCATTTATTTATATTTGACAATATTTAATGTAAGCTTTCAATTAAACGATCTATCATATGCTGAATTTCAATTTTAATAAAAATCCATATTTCCGCTGCAAGTGTTTCCATGGTTCGAAATGTTCCCCTCTTCTCTTGCCAAAAGTAATAATTAATGTATAGCAAATATAGCTCAAAACACAGTTAATAAATATATACATTGCAAAATATTGTCATGTTGTCAGTTAGCGACATGCAAATATACAAGTAACAGACATATACATTGATAATGAACAATAATGACAATACTGACAAAAAATGCAATTTGTATCGCGAGAAAAACGAAATCTTTCAAGTAATGTCATAAAATTGTACATCTTTCTTCAATTCCTTAAAACAAATTTTGCAATTATCATACAAGAAAGTATTGTTATCTAGGTATATATTATTATAGTCAAACTTTGTCTTTGTTGTCACCCCAATTAAGTAGCCAATTGATAATAAAGTTACCTTTTCAATTTTCCGTTGCTGAAGATTTTATTATGAATGAACTTCATGTAGGAGACCACTTGTGTTAAAATTCACAATTAGAAAAACAAGTTGAACCATCTCCATAGCTGTAATCTTCCAGTAATAACCATGTAAACGCATTCCCATGCATTAAAGAAAAGTAGGAATGGCAAAATTTTCAGAATAAACAAGTTAATATTTGTTTATTTCTTGTCATCTATGTACACTTATTGTGTGTATTTGTTTGAGCAGAGACGGTTCAGGGTATTAGGATAGACAGGGCATAATAAGTAAAAATTGTCGCCTAGCAAAAGGAGATCAACTTTTTTGGCCAAAATTTACAAAAAATATATAATTTTGTAATGTTTCCTATTTTAAGGGGGTTCCCATGTCTGTGTTATGTTTATTAATCATTACATATTATAAAAATATAATTGGTCCTAGGAAAGGAAAACCTTATCTTGTTGTTAACCACTCTGATTCTTACAAAAATTACTCAGTAGATGACATTTGCGGAATGCTAGATTTCTTGATTGACAAAATTTTTGTAATGTTAGTAATGTTTGGCGGACGTGTGTTTCAACAGACTGTCGGCATTCCGATGTGGACCAACTGTGCATCCCTTCACGCCGATTTATCCCTTTATTCGTAATCTTTATCTGACTTCATACAGAGCCTTCTACAGAGAAAAGAGAAAAAGTTGGCTCAATCTTTTGGTTGCACGTTCCGCTATATAGATGATGTCTTTTCACTGAATAACTGTAAATTTGGTGACTATGTTGACCTCATCTATCACATTGAAATCAAAGAAACTACAGAAACAGAAAGGTCTGCCTCTTACCTAGACTTACACTTAGAAATTGACAGTAAGGGCGGGTTAAGAACAAAACTTTACGACAAGAGAGATAACTTTGATTTTCCGATTGTAAACTTTCCGTTCATGTCTAGCAACATTACAGCCGCACGTGCATACGGAGTGTATATCTCTCAACTGATAGAAATATTGTTACAATATGAGGATCCAATACAACGAAAATAACGAATGTTGCATGAATTAATATTTCTGTTTTTCTATATCATTAAGGTCAACCAGCAGGACTGATGATGAAATTTGTTGAGGGATCTCACTGAGTTTCTCTGAGATAACCATTTGTGCTATAACAAAGTAATGTTCAGAATACCAACAGTGTCGAAGGGTATCGGATAAATATGACACTTGCTGTAGCGGCTGTACATCGAAGATCTATTGCTGCAAACTAGTAATTGGGGAGACCATCGATTCAACAAAATCTGCTTCATACCTAGATTTATTCCCCGTAATTGTTCAAGAGGGAAAACTGGTTTCTAAGATTTACGACAAACGAGATGACTTCAATTTTCATATTGTAAACTTCCCATATTTATGTGGCAATATTCCTGCTGCCCATGCCTACGGTCTGTATGATTCGCAGTTGATTCGATGCTCTCGTGCCTGTTCCCGGTATCAGGATTTTCTGAAGTGAGCATTGATGTTGTCGCTTAAATATTAAACAAGTATACAGCCCATCGTGATTGAAGTCGTCCCTCCTAAACTGTTATGGTCCCCACCAAGGATTGCTGATCCAAATAGTATAAGTGTATCTCAATTAGTTATGAGCCTGTTACCGGCTATACAAAAATAAGTTGGCCAATTCTCGTACTGACGTTAACCCGGAGTAGAGTTAAAAGATTCTACTACAGGTGTTCCAAGAAGGAGATGCTTACAATTCATGAGCACCTGACCCTAATCCTCTTCTGTAAAGAAGTTCGTGGAATCCGGGCCTTTGTTCCTTTTGGTTTCGTTTTACCTGTTAGATTGTTTCAAATTTGTCTTTTCTCTTTGGACTATGCACTTTTGATCTCTCACATATTATACACTGACCTAATGTATCTACTTCAAAAATTAATCTTTAAGACTGGTTTTAAAGTTGTTTTGTCGGGAGAAACCGAAGACTTTAAATAATAAAAATATATACAGAATAATGTGTCTAGGTAAAGTTGCATGTCTTCCTGCGGACTGTTGCTTTCGTGAGCTAGCAAGTTAAAAACCCGACTCAGCGTGTTGGTCTAGTACAAAGCAGGGTTCATCATCATCATTCATTAATATGCTCTTGTCCTGAATATGAATGAAATACTTGCCACTGGCCGTTAAGCAACAAACAGTCAATCCATCAATCAATCAATCAATTAATAAAGTCCCCTACAATCCGGGCTCGATGTGGCCGAGCGTTGTCATCTTGGAAAACTGGTCTGTCTGCAAGTGCATGATTGTCAAAATGAGGCAAACATGGCTGTCAAAGATGTCATCTCGGTATTTTGACCATAGGGTACCGTCATTTACCTGTTACGGAAGCTAACAGTCATTTGAAAAACAGCCCCACACGGATATGTCACCGCCACCATATAGAAGTGGGCGTTTCACTGGTCTACGAGCACGCAAACGAAAACTATGCAGCCTGCGAACATCAGTTCTTCAAAACCGACCTCATACCTCTCAATTGCACTACCGTTGAAAAGGGCTGTAATCTGGTATGACGGTAACGATCTTTTCTAGGGGCTGTTTAACGGGGTCGACAGGATCTTTGGCGGTCTTGTGGGTCTATGGCGTGCTGAAAGTCGGCTAATCAGAGAATTGTTAACTCAAAAATTGGCTGCTATTCGGCGATTACATAGGCCGGGGCTGTTCATGCGAACCGCTTGCCAGCGTTCGGCGACACTCATTTTTCGTCTTATCATTAAAAAAAGCTTTTCAAATAACCATTTAAGGAAAGTTGAACGTGTTATCAGTCAAAACAATTTTGTGTTTAATTTGAAAGCATGATGTGGGCGAAACAGGTTTTTGAAACCTGATTTTAATGCTCAGCGATTTATCGATTGACATCTTACTTGTATATTTTTTATAAAGGTAATGATGGTCAATTTTATGTACATGTTATCAGCCGTATTAGAAAAATATATTGGAAAATACTTTGGTAATGCTTAACTTTTGGCGGACTGTATATTTGTAAAGCATGATGCATTATGGCACCAGGATCAATTTAATCCAACTACCTTTCTTAAATAAAGATACATGCGCGGATTTAAAAAAGTAAAATGTTGTCATGGAACTTTATTCAAGCATTACACTGAAGAAAAAGTAATATGCTTCGTACAAATAAATGCTCAATTAAGATTTTCTATACATCTGAACGGACATTTTGCATAGTTAACATTCATACTACAAAATATATACATATTAATTATAAATATTTCTATGACATTTTCTAAATAACAATATTATTAACCTAACATGACAGATATCATTCAATATTTTAATTTAATATGTTTTCTCATCTTTTAGTAGAGTTTGCATCATCTAAAATTAAAAAGAATTGTATTTTTTCTAGTTTGTTTTGTCCTTTTTTTATTCCTTTTTGTTTTGCTTTTTGTCTGTCCTCCTCCTACAAAGAGAGCCTTAATCTATTGGACATCTTTGTAAAATGTAAACAGATTTTTTTCTCAATTTGCACTAATAATTGTTAATTTGTCATATATATTCGTAAATACATTGACAAGTTAACAAAGCAATGTTGGAGTAATTCTTCAACAGCCTTGGCCCAGTTTTTAAAAACTTTAAATTCACGGTTTAATTTTTTACCTGTCATTAAATGTTGTACAAACTTAATATATCAGTGAGCATTAACCTTGTGGTTAAAGTCCTAGATACAGTTTATTATAATCAACTAAATATGAGAAAAAATGATTTGAAATTACAAATAGAAATAGTTTAAATAAACTTGCAAAAGTACAAAAAGGTCTGTCATAATCTCATATCACTTTGGACTTTCAGGAGTTTATTTATTTTTTATTTTTTTTTATTCCTTTTTGTTTTGCTTTTTGTCTGTCCTCATCCTACAACGAGAGCCTTAATCTATTGGACATCTTTGTAAAAAATTTAAACCGATTTTTTGCTCAATTTCCACTCATAATTGTTAATTTGTCATAAAATATATTCGTAAATACATTGACAAGTTAACAAAGCAATGATGGAGTAATTCTTCAACAGCCTTGGCACAGTTGTTAAAAACTTTAAATTCACGGTTAAATTTTTTACCTTTCATTAAATGTTGAATAAACCAAGCGGAATTTAATATATAACTCTTTGTTAAATAAGTTGAACAACTGGGCCCAGCTTGCAAATCAAGCAGATAATCTTATTGATTGTTTAAATTAAACCGGCCACTTATTAGCAATCAAACAATAGAACTAAACATATCAGTGATCATTAATCTTGTGGTTTAAGTCTTAGATATAAGAAAGAGTCTATTACAATCAATTAATAATGGGGAAAAATCATTTGAAATTATAAAATGAAACACAAATAATTAAAATAAAATTCTCAAAAGTAAATAAAGCTGTGTCATATCGCTTTGGACTTTCTGCATTATTAAACTGACTTTATACAAGTATTGCATAATGTATATCAGTTATATGATCTGCCAATAAATGCACCAGAAAATACAAATATTGATTTCATGCACTGTATGGCTGTTCAATTGATTGGCAATTATCCAAAAGTGCTCGAAGTTTAAATGATGGAAATCCCATTAAAATACAATGACAATTATTAAGCATAAATCTCAGAACTAAAACAATCTAAATAAACAGAAAAAAAACCGAAAAATAGCAATGAATAATATTGATGCACTGTACTATGGCAACTTGTTGATTGACAACTCGCCAACAGTGCTCGAACTTAAACTGTTGGAATCCCATTTAAAAACACAATGAGAATTATTAAGCACAAACTTCAGACTTAAAACAACCTAAATTAACTTGACAAAATGAAAAAAAAATAATGAATTTGTTTTATAATACTCACAAGCCAATGATGTTATATTCCTGAATTGAAGTACTAGGTAGAAAATGTTCTGGCAACTGTATGAAAAGATGATTATTCTTAAACATTTAACATTTCTTATATAAAGTATATACATTCAAATGGAAAACAGCACTACTAAAATGTGTTCAAGGAAAAGTGGCTGTAAGAGCAGCACAGAATCCAGATATTCCACCAAACGAACTCCAGGAAATCCCAGTAGCCCCAGCTGATTGTAAAATAGCAAACGGACTACCAGCTGGAACAGATCCTCCATATAAAGACATCATCCATGCTGCCCATGATCCGGCGGCGATTCCACTTGATGTAAATCCAAGAAGTGGCAGGATGGCAGCACTCAATGCCATACCACCAACACCGACAACAGCCATACACGAGACCCAGGAAATTGGTCCGCCTGTAAGATACAAATTATTGATGATGATACACTAGTAATTGGTCTACCATTAATGTCTTCGTCAAAATTTCGAAGGTTTCAGGTAACTCTAGATCTTGTAATTTGTTTCATGTTTACAGGCAATTTTTACACTGGATTTCATACCTTCGCCAATAAACGCGATAAATGTACAATTGGCATTACTTTATATTTGTGAAATCTTATATAATAATTCAAACGGGTGAACAGTAAAAACATGATTATAGATCAAGTACTGAAAATAGCAGAACATTTTTGATAGAAAACATAAAAAGGTTACCCACTTAACTAGTTTAACCCCACTACATGTCTCATATACTTGTCATAGGTGACAAGACAAATTTGAAACAAACTACAAGACAAAACGAAAACAAGAGGAACAAAGACTTGGAATCCACGAACTCCTTTAAAAAAGAGTGGGATCAGGTGCTGATGAAGGGTAAGCGAATCATGACTTTCGCGCTGCTCCCGTCATGACGTCCTTACTGTCCAAGTCGGTGTCAAAACCGGAAGGAATCTCACGAACTCCTATACAAATAAGGCGTGGGACCAACTGTCATGAAGGATACGCATCCCCGTCTTGCGCGCAACTCCAGGGTTAACGTCAATCCGAGGTGAACTTATGTTTGTTTTAGCGGTAACAGGTCTTTAACTAATTGAGATACACTGATACAATAGAAGTGAACCAATTCGTGATGGCGACTATATAATGTTATGAAGGACGACTTCAACCTTGATTGGATTTATCCTTGATGAAGTAATTTTTGCAACATTAGTAACGCTTTCCTCAGAGAATCATGATACTTGGAACAGGCAGGAGAGTATCGAATCAACTGCGATACATAAACTTCAAATCGGGAATTGTGGTCATAGGTTTGTCTTTGTTTTTATTGTTCAATTACATGTACAACTTTGATAATATTCAACTAAGAGCAGTATTATTTTATGCATACACGATTTTTTGTTTGGGGCGATTTAGAGCTATTCACAAGAAGTGATATTCGACCACTGTTGAAGGCCTTGTGGAGACCTCTAGATTTGTAACTGTCTCTGATTTTGTCGTGGTTGGTGGACATCTCTGATATTTAACTCATTTCTTTTCATTTTCGCATATAATGATAATAAAAATATTTACCAGAAAATAAAACAAAAGTTAGGTTCGGCGTTCTGGTTTCCATGCACAAATAAAAGTTCTAAATCCTGGAGTATTTTAATAAACATTTCAATACGTTTTCATTCTTTTCCAATGTTTTCAGTTATTATTTTCAAGAAAAAAACTAAAAATATATCCGTATACAATGAAAAACTTATTTCGTAAGAATAGATAACTTCATTATTTAAACTTTAAGAGAAAAATGATCAAGAAATGACCGTTTTATACAAATGACTTCTAATTAAAGAAAGCTATTATACCAGAATTAAAGATACAGAATATGAGAATTAGCAGTGAAATAAAGTAGGTCTGTCTTAAATTAACAGTTTTACACTAACCTTCCCCCAATGAAGTTGAAAAATATAGATAAAACATAGAAACACATGATGTTGGGCATTAAGCAACGAAACATCAATTAACTTTAAGCGGAGGGAAAAAAAACTTCAAACGTTTACTTTTAACCCTAAAATGCTTTATATTTGTTCACATTACATTAGCATATACCTTAATGGATCCTTTACATTTGCATTTTTAATCGTAAATGTGCAAGTTGAAGGCCTCACTGTGACTTAGAGATGAAGAACTTGAATAAGTATGCTCTTATATTTTACAGTTATGGCATAATTATTCTTGAGATAATTAGCTCTACGTCTGCACCTTCATTTATTCCTTTTTCGGCCAGTATCTTAATTGAAAATTAATTAGCAGTTCATCTGTTTTCTATCTGCCCTATTCAAGTTATTTAAAACAGCCAAGTCATTAAACAAAATCTTGATGTGCCGTGTGTTTGTTTAAACATTGTGTTTGATTTTGTTTGTATTACTGTCGGGCAACTAATGACAGATTTTGTTAGATTTCTCTGCCAGTGTAGTTCTGTAATTTGTTTACCTTACCCCGCATTTGTGTTCTTCAATGCACAAATCTAGTGTCGTCGACATCTAGCAAAGAATTCCGCTCAAACCGGTTCTAGGGGCCGTCTTGTTCTATCAGTGAGGTTCAAGCTCTAACTCCGTGTTGAAGGCCTCATTGTGACTTTGAGATGAGGAACAGCGATCAAAACGCTTTTTCCTTTGCTTGTTATTTTCTAGTACATATGAGATTTCTGTGTCATCAATATTTACTTTATATCCCCTTTTTTCTATTCTAAAAGGCAGAAAAAATTTGTTTTTTATCATATTTTCAGTTATTTGCATGATTTGTATGTAAACCTTACAATCATCATTAAGGACGGACCATTTGATTTTCAGGAGGGTTGGATGGGATCTGTATGCGACGTTAAATATTTTGCCCCCGCTTCGAAAATCTTTAAAATTGGTTTTAAAGTTCTTCTTTCACAACACTTTCCATGGTTAGGGCTTCGAAGGCCAGATTTTCCATCTAATGTTATTGTTAGAAAAACTCCCATGGCCAGACAGCCAGAATATTTTTAATTATTCCAGATGTCGTTCATTAATTAAGGTTATAAGTTTTTTTTCTAAAAAATCCCCCTCTCCGAGACAGAAAATTAAATGGTGAGCCATATATCTAATGAAAATATACATAAAAACTCACTTACCTCCAACTTGTTGTGGAAGGGATAAAAACAAAACGGAAAATATAACTGCTGTTTAAAATAGAATCCATATCTCATCTATGCTGAACAGTCGTCACCTCTGTTATAAATTCAAATTTAAAAATGTTTATTGGCACAAGCATATGTTATGAAATGGCACAGGTCCAATGTACAATGATAATCATAATTAACTTTTGTGTGAGATACATGCGTATCAAATGAACAAATTACACAATGGGAGATTGTCTAATATATTATTTCTGAGTACAAAACAGTCTTTGAGGTATGATGCAATAGTCTTAAGAATAATAAACGAACCACTATCTAAATACGAATTCAATAGAAATTTTGCATGAAATATTTCCTATTTTTTTAATAAAAGCTTGTCTTAAATAAGTATGCAATTCACATTAAAAAGAAAAAAAATATTAGACCCAACATACACCATTGTGTACACGACGGAAATTTCTACTTACATTTCTGCAAAGGAAAACAGCTTTTTGGAAATTTTGGTTTTTGAAAAAAAGTTTACTGTGTAACAAATACAAATTTGTCGATTCATGCAGATATCAAAGAGGGCATATCACAAATAACAACATTGATACGACAAAATATAAAAAGACAGTGAACGTTTACCAAAATCATAATAACGATATCTGTAGATTAAATAACGCTTTCCATTTAAAAGGATGCTATCATTTTCATTAAGTTCTCTCTAGGTTATGTCTCTATCTGTACATTTATATTCCGAAAGATTTTACACAAGATCTGATATGTCAGAGATATTGAAAAACATGTGAAACTGCTGTTATGATTTTAACACAGAGCGACATTTTGTTTGTTTTTCAGTGATTGAGGCAATTAACAGCAGAACAAAAACAGAACCATTAATATACCTAGCAAGATTTTGTTCATCCCTTTTTTTTTCTTAAATATAACACTGGGCAAAATAAGGCACCGATCGCTTGATTTTCTAGTGTAGTTTTGAAAGCGGACCAGATAATATTTTCGCACGATGCGATAATTATTTTCACGTCTATTTTTTCACGACAATATGTTACGCGATTGGCATTGATATAATATTTTTGTGAGCATATATAGTTTGCATTACTTTTTAGCACTGTGATCTAACCCTTTACTGTAAATTTACAAATAATTTAGATTCAAACTCAAATTCTTTAATGGGATAGCATAGTCAACAGCAAGTGTACAATATTGCGTAATTAAATACATTACACACATATATTGGAAGAAGTACAATTATAAAAAAAGGAATACAAAGATACCAAAGGAGCAGACAGAAATCGTTTAGTCGGAAGACAGACAAGACCATGGCCAACAAAATAAAAAGAAAAACAAACAGAACACACGATACTACACTGGAAACTAAAGCTGGAGTAACACGAGCCATTCAAATACCAGTGTGGGTTCAGGTGCTCCGGAATGGTAACCAACTCCTGCTCCACCAGTCGCACCCGTCGTGTTACTCAGTAGTCAAAGCCGGTATACAGTCACAATTATAATAGTATAAAAAATCTGTCAAACAGTCAACCACCAAATACAGCTACAGTTTTGAAATGGTTGAATGATTGTAGCCCTATTAAAGATGTTTAAAATGTGATTCTCTGAGTGAGTGAGATTCTTTTAAACATAAGCAAATATTATTTCGTTCCTGTGAATTTCAACGATTGAGAATGCGGTTAACAATAACCGCTGGTGATTTGTTGAGGTTTCTTATCAAATAACGTAGTAAAAATATTTCACAATGATTTATTTATTGGACCAAATGTAAAAAAGTGTTGTTTATCCTCTACTTTGTCTTTACAAACCTTAAAATATCTTGCCCTGTATTATAAGTTTGCAGTAGCGACCAGTTTCAATTGCTAAGTTGCAGACGATTAGTATGTAATATTTTTTTGGAAGAGCAATGCATACATGCAGTTGCATAACACAATTGTTTAATTTCGATATTTATGAAAATGTCCAAGACTCAAATGGACTTGGATGAGATTATTTAGTTTATTGCAAAAGGAACTTTCTACAGCCTTTCGACTGAAACGAACATATAACTTAATTAAACCCAAACGTTGCACTTTAAATAACTTTGACTTAGTGTATAGAAAAAAATGTATTCGACTAAGAGGCGTTTGCATATCAAACGTTTGAAATCATCGATATTTTATCAAATGATCCTCGATATGAATATGAATAATAAAACTGAAATTTGAATCTAAATGGATGTTATACTTACGGTTTCGTTGTTTGATGATATAACTAAAAAAACTAGATGAAATTGACATTATATTCTAAACACTTCATTAGAACTATATAATTGTTTGTATTATTAAAGTGCATTAATTCGCGTGACAGACAGAAAATTTTCAAAATTTTTGAGCGGATTTTAAATGCCTTCCTTTGTTGCAATGATATTATGAAGAGCCTTTTATTTCGAAAATGGGGAAACTGGGTCACATATTGTTTGTCAATAATGAATTGTGCATTAAGGAGTAAGAGCATAGACTGGTCGGCCCAGAGTCAGAAAAATGTGTCTGGGTTAAGTGGCACGACTTCCTGCGGACTGTTGATTTCGTGAGCTAGCACGTTAAAAGTCGGGCTCAGTGTGTCGGTCTGGTACAAAGCAGGGTTCAGTCATCATTATTCATCATTAATATGCTCTCGTCCTGAATATGCATGAAATATTTGCCACTGGACGTTACGCACCATTCAATCAATCTCCACATGTCCCGTGAGTAACTGTTAAAACTATTCAACACGGCTGGCAGTGAGATAAATGTAAGTTGTGTGTAAGTAACATGTAAGCCAGTGATTGAACGACATGTTGAGCAAGTAACTGAAAATAACATCTAGTTAAGGCCTTTGTCTGAGCTAGAGCCCAGAATATTGGTTGTGCAAGGCCCTAGTTAGCTTTTAAAGAACTACTGTGAGCTACAAGGTTCATAATAATTTGGGGATTTTGAATTAGTATGAAAACAAAACGCCAAATCAGATGTTGACAAAGGAAACAGCTGATCCCCAAATGATATGAGAATTAAAATTAAACACCTTGATACACATTCCACAACAAATCCTGATTAACTAAAAGAGATAGATGAATTCATGCATCATAAAGACATTATACAGTGAATATAGCTCTATAGTACAACACAGATTATGTTCTCATCATCGCAGTTTGGAAGTCAATTACTTTTACATCAGGGATTATGTTATCCATCATCGCTAATATCAAGATAATTATATGTAGTCTGTCAATCACAAAAGTCCTTACAGAAGTACCACGGATTATGTTTCTCATCATGTCAGTTACAAAATTTTATTTACAATCCGTCACTCGCTGCTAAGTGTTAAACGTTTTAATAGATTCACGGTGATAAGCATCCTCTTTCTGTAATAGTCTCTGATTTATAAGTTTGACTGTCTGACGCAGAGTTCAAGTTTAATGTCTACAAGTGATATACCATATGTTACTTATCGCCAATCATTACAATGTTAATTATAAAACGACATGTCTTGCAACACGTTAATTGTCCAATTTGTAAAGTTAAATAATAACCTAAAATTATTCAATCATTCTATATGAAAATAAAGATAATGTAACTAAGGTGAATTTATGTATTGTTTCATATGGTAAGTTAGATAAAATCCACTAAAAGCATTGATGCATAGATGGAGGATTATGCCTTTTCATATGATTATCAGTAGTATATGGGGACAGTCTGGCGCGTATTTCTCGGGAGGACTGGACGTGACGTCACAGGTGACGTCACCGAAAGTTAGGTGGACCAGAAATTACGTTACCGGAAGTCACGTGAACCGGAAGTCACATGCCGTCATGTATGACGTCACCTATGACATCACTGGACGCCAACGTTTTCCCGCGCTTTTTTGGATTTTGGTGTTTTTCATCATATATTCGTGAATCTTCGAGATGTATTTGGTGTTATGGTACGAGGGCGAAGCCCTTGTACTAGGAGTAGAGTTTGGCGCATGCGGAAGTGGGCCATTTTTCCCACGCATTTTCGGATTTTCGGTGTTTTTTCATCATATGGTATGTTTGGACTCGTTATCGGGTGTTTTGGAGGTGGGGCGAAGCCCTTATCTGGAGAGTCGACATCTGCGCATGCGCGAACGGAAGCGAGCATTGTTTTTCATCGTTGTTTTCAAGGGACATAACTCTATTTTTCCCGCCATTTTTTGTTTTTGGTGTTTTTTGTCTTATGTTATGGGTGTTTGGACTGGTTCTCGGGAGTTATGGTATGACGTCGAAGCCCTTGTACTAGAGGAAGACTACTGCGCATAGGCGAGAGAGCTTTGTTGATATTTTTCATATTCGGAATGTAGTTAGTGTACCATGTTACTCGAGCAAGCGGTGTTTTTTTAGGCTATATTGTTTGGGGAATCGACAACTAACTCTGATTTCAAGGTTCTGATTCTTTATTGAAAACTCAAATACAGTTGGTATCAGGTCCATAGGGATGGCATTCACTGCAATGGGTCATAGTATTCTCCGTTTGAATTGGCATCAATGTATATGGCTATCCAGTGTCGTCCTCGTTTGTTGTCCGGATCCGTGTTTCTCAACAGGGCCGAAGGTA
>JAULBM010053443.1:0-10472 GCA_032357055.1 Geukensia granosissima
TATTGTGTCCACACGTTTATAGGGTCAAAGGCACATATACAGGCGAGACAATTTTGTGTCCACACTTGTTACACTATCAAACTTGAGTTGGAAAGAGGTGCACGGGTAAAGTTTTTTTAAAAGTTTGATCGTGTAAACCTACCTTTACTTAAGCTTTTGTGAGGTGTACAATACATTATGTCTAGTAAATGAACCGTGATGCTGAAATTTCTGGAAAAACATTTATTTGTGAAATTCTTTTTTAAGGAGCGAGTGTGGTTGGTACAATTATTATTCACTAGGTCTAAAAGTTCAGACATCTTCAGAGTAAATTTTTGACAACTGAATCTGACATGAATCTTAAATCATGCTTTCATTTTAAATTTTAATACGATGGAAGTGTTTTTTGGAGGGGCTTTTTATTTGACATAATTTAGTATTGATGAAAAATATTTAATGTCAATACATCAAACATTTGCTAGAATTCCATTGATTGTGAACATCAATTAAGTTGATATCCAATTGTTTTGAGTAGGGTTAACAGAGGATTTAAAACTTGTTCTTGAAAAAAGCAGTATTTTCTGTGGTAGCCATGTGGGTAAATTATTAATGTATGGCCTCATTGTTGATACATGCCCTCTTTGATTAAACAGTATGACCCAGAGAAAACTTCATCGCCCAAAAAGTCGCCTAAAGTCCCTAAAGCGATAATTCAGGTGAGATTTTCAATCTATATATATTATCCTAGTCGATGCATGCACTGCTTTAATTAACAATGTCTTGTTGTATGCAGATAGCTTTTACAGTGCTGAAACTTTTAGTTAGTCTGTGCCTTTAAAGGGTATAGTTTCTCATTGTTTTCTTTCATTATACTGAAAAGTGGTTTTTGAAGTTTGAAAGTACATTGTTTGTTGTAAATGATCAGGTCCCTGTTTTATAAAACCATTGCTGATTAAACATGCACATTATTCCATTGATTTTCTGTAGCCTTAAGTGCATGTTAATTTAGCAATTGTTTTATGAAACGGCAGCCAGGTCTGGAAGTCATAAATAATCATGAGCTATTGAGTAAGTATGTAAATTTTAGTTAAAGTGTGTACATATGCACAATAAAACAATCAACATAAGCTCTCCGTAGCTTTTCTTACTGCTGATTGAATAGCTTTGAGAGTGATTGTCATGTTTATTGGAAGGTAAGTGTTGTCCAATCAAAACTCTGGAAATAAATTTTCAGGGTTGTGATAGATCAGTTAATAGCCTCAGCTAAAAAAAAACTTAATTACAAGAATTATTAATCACGATCTTGAGAATTTGTAACAAAGTCTTGATTGGACAGTTCCTGAGTTTGGAATGTTATTTCAGCCAGTGATTTTTTTAATAAACTACGAACATTTGCAGTTGTTACTGACATTGCAGGCTTTCGATACCACTTTCAGTAAAATGGAAGGAAGATTGGGGAACTATCTCTTTTCTGACTCAGACAACTCAACAGCACAAAAATTTATTAATTGAGGATGAATGTCATTGGCTGATTAGTCAGAATGTAGTACATGGGGCATGCCCAGTGTCAAATTTAATCAGAACATTGTCGTAGCTTGGGATAATTATTATCTCATCTGTTTTAGGAGCAATCTTGGGTGAGAAAGTGTTGTATTTTATGCTTTTTCAGTATTTTCAGATATTATTGTTCCGCTTTGGTACCAATGTTGAGGTGTTAGTAATTAAAATCAGAAACCCTTTTTGTGCATCCATGGTGCTTGATGTTAATTTGGTATTTTTGCTGTTTTGACCCCCTCATTAGATTACTATAGCAGGGTTTACACAAAAAATAGCTTCCCCCTCATCATAGGTATTGGCCAAAGAATTTTTTAAGTCAGCACAAAAACCCACAACATCCAAGCTTTTTTGCTAGGACATTAAGATTTATATATCCTTCACAAACATATACCAATGCACTCAAATATTTTGGTTATAGAGGTTTTATTTAAATGTCAGGGCACCTGCAGTTAAGTTATAAGAAAATGCAATGTATTTTAAATTTTTTATAATTTTATCTTCAAATTGTCTTGCCAGTATTGATCAACAAATTATAAAGCGAGTTTTGCTTATAAATTGCATTTTTGGTTCTAAAATGCAATTTTTCAATCGGTTATGGAATATCTATACCCCTATTATTACTTTTCTATACCATATGTGTATTTAATGAAACGACTGTACATAGGAAACTGTTTTAGACACAGCAACAGCCAGTACTATCAAGCAGACATTCATCATTGTATCTAAAAAAACATATGCACTTTAATATAATGCACTGTTTTATTCATTTCTATTTCTATTTAAACTGCTACAAACTATGCACACAAGTCTGCACATCATACTCTTGTACTGCTGTTATCCTTAAATCATTGTTTTTCTTACAATACACACCAAGTTTATACAAAAGTGAAAAAACCTATGATATAATTTAACGTCTTAATTTTTTTGCAGAGGGTATATTTTCCGCAGCTAAAAAATTGTTTTTTTATATGGTATCTTGTCTATTTAATAGGCCACTACAAAAAGAGAGTAATTAACATCCCAATTACACAATACACAATTTCATTACTATTATTGTTTTAATTATTGGTACATTTTTTAATTTTTTGAAAAATAAAACTTTCTCATCAAGAAATCCAGGGTTGCATTTTGTTCATGTTGTATGTGTATTAACTACATCGGTGATTGCTCACTGTTGTCCTTTCATCTTTTTACGTGTAAATTTTCAATGTTTGTCTCGTACAATTGTTTGTTTGTACATCATCCAAGATAGTAGATAGTTCAATGTTTACTAAAACAAGAATGGGACCAAAATATTTGGTAAACACTGAAGTAAGTCCTTGGGCTTTTCTAACTTTAACAGTACAATGATCCAATATTGACATTCTTATGTCTTCTTCAATGCTATTGTCAGACCTGGCTGTTTAAAATTTTCCCAAAACTATCATTCTTGTTGACCAATAAAGCATATAGAAATTCATCTAAATAATGTTTATGGTAAATTAGCAATTCTCACTTGAAACGGGGTCAATTCTGAATTCTGTTAAAATTGTTGGAAAGCAGGATTTTTGTTTTAAAAATTTAAATAAAATATGAAAAGTTATTAACCAAATTTCAACTAAATTGGTATTGGAGGGGAAGGGGATAAATACAAAAATAAATATTTCCAGCAATAAAAAATCAGAAAGTAGTTACCGGGTAATTTGATAGTTTTTGGCTAAAAATGTAATGGAAAAGGGAAGGGCATGTTAATTGACCTTTTGCTAAGTTTTAAATATATATTGTACTGTGTACCAAATCAACATGAAAAGTCCAAGGTTTTCCTTCTGTAATAAATTATGTTTGTGTGTGTTGAATGTTTACTAAAGCATCCATAAGACAAAGGTTCTGATAATACATTTAGCTCCAAAACCAAAAGGATGCATTTAATCTGCTGGGGTTGTGTAAGATCAGGGGTTTAATCTCTGGCAGAGATTAAATCTGGCATTTACTGCTTCTCCACTATATAAGAGTAAACAAAGACTGGTCTGCTTAAGAGTCAGAACAATGTGTCTTTGCAAAGTGCCAATGACTTCCTGTGGATTTTTGCCTTTCTGATGAATGAAGGTGTTTTAAGAAGGTAGAACCATTTTTAAAGACAAAAATAAGGAAAATGCTTTAATAATTAACTGGATGGTAATTTTTAAACAATAAAATACTATTTGTACAAAATTTTATTTATACAATAAAATGAATCTGCTGTGATGTAAATTGCGGAACAAAGGTCTTTAGGAGAAATATATCCACAATCAACAGCAGTTTTAAAACTAGACACAAGTTGTCGGAAACGACAGCTATCCCCGCTGTCGTACCCAAGTCTGATTTTATCTAAAGCTTTGTATGAATGATAATTTTTTGTTCTTGTTACCTCTGAAGTTTTCCTCCAAAAACTATTCATTCTACTGTTTCATGTATAAAATTCCAAAGGTCATAAAGATTGTTCATGTGATTCCCAAAATATATGGTTGCTAGGTAAAATTACCAAAAAATATAAATCTTTGAGTTATTTTAAGAATTTAAGCTAAGTCTGTATTTCTTTTTTTTTCATGGAAATCTTTATGTTCCAAATTATAAAGATTTTTCATATGATTCCAAAAATATATGGTTGTTAGGTAAAATTCCCCAAAAATATAAGTCTTAGAGTAATTTCAGGAATTTTACCAAAGATGGAATCAAAGTTTTGAAATCAAATTGTGATAAATTATACCTCATGGTCAACTTTCTAGAAAAAATATCTATTAACTTTCCAAAATTTACCAAAAAAAAGGTCTTTGACTCTACCAGGAAATTTACCAAAAATGGAACCGCGGCTGAATTCTGAAAGCATCTTTTTGATCTGCTGATTGAATGCAACTAACTTAAATAAAAATTTTCAAAATCTAATCCAAAAAGTATAATGTCACAATTCATGAAACAAAAACTAACTTAACACTTATGGGCCTCTTAATTACATTTGGAAATATTTCCAAACTCCGAAGCCTTCATGCGCATCTACATGTTATATGCAACCATTCTATAATAAAATCAAAAGCCTGCCTTCAAAAATGTATGAGGAGTTCACGTCACAAAAGTATCTTAAAATATTTTACCCTTTTGGGCCTCTTGTTTGCATTTGGAACAATTTCACAATTCCGAAACTTTCATGTGCATCTACAAGCTATATGCAACCATTCTATAATAAAATTAAAAGCCTACCATCAAAAATGTACGAGGAGTTCACGTCACAAGAAAGTGCGACGGACGGACGGACAGACGGGGGTAACGACAATATCCTCGAACTTTCATTCGAAAGTGCGAGGATAAAGATCAGTAAAACTTTACAGACTATTATAACAACATCGATAGACAAGGCCGCCAAGGAAAAAAACGGATAAAACATTTAACAATTCCATAAAAGTGTGTTCAACATCTAGCTTTAATTCAAGCCTAGCTGTAGGTCTTGATTTACTTCGCAAGACAAACTAGGGGCCACAAAGAATGAAGATTTAAAAAGATTAGTAATTCATTATTTCTTTCTAGTTACACTCATGGTGCAAATGAATTATTCGGTTCATGACGTAATGACACATATAAGCCAGATATCAAGATAACTATCATAGAATTTTACAAAACATTGTTAGAAAGATGTAAACTGTATGTTTCCAACACGAATTGCAGTACCCGAAAATAAATAAGAACATACAACTCAAGATTTATAACTTACAGCTAACATCTTAATGATAAGGGTAATTTATAAATGAATCATGAAAATACTTAAACACAATATTTCTATATTACATGAACAGTCAGGATTACTGCCATATAAGGAATAAGGTCATGAAAGGTCAAATGGCCCTAAAACTCTTCGTATTTGTCTGGGTAAAAATCTGAGCATGGAATTTAACGATATTGCAAATTTGAATATAATCCCAAAGTCTCATCAAATTTCTATGCTCAGATTTTTAACCCGCAACCAAATGAACATTTCATACCTTAAACAATAGAATTCAACATTTTTGCAAAATATGTGAAAAAAAATTAAAAATTAAAATTGGAACTTTCTCAAATTTTAATTTTTGAAATATATGCAAATTTAGAATACTTTTCCGTTTTTGGTAGTGTTGTGGACTGATGTATATAATTGATTATACCCTCGTTGATAGATAAGGCAGCCCAGGAAAAACAATCGAGAAAACCTTTTGGCAATTCCATGGAAATGGGTTCAACGCCTAGCTTTAATTCAAGCCTACCTAAGGGATAGATGTTGTCAATCTTACCAGTCAAATAAAAATAAAATGAATGAAATAAACGCAATAATAAAATAAATAGATTTCATTTATTTGAGTGACGACTAGAAATGACTCGTTATCTATAAATATGAAAATCAGCCAAATTGGATTTTCCGAAAGGATGGTAAAGAAATGTTTGTCGCTGTATTTCTACGACCAAGCTTCAAAAAGTATGTATAGAAAATCTCAAGATTTTAATTCAAATCATAGGAAATGTATAGACAAAGAGCAAATGATAGCAACAATAAGAAAAAACCACATGAAAGATCACAGAAAGTCTGATGCCATCTATGACTGTATAAGAGGTTCGGTTTTTCCAGCAGTAAGGGACAACATTAAGACTTTGTTTAAGTTACACATAAACTGCCAAGGCTGTAATAATACAGTGGAAATACCCAAAACAGTTCTAAATAGGCGCCCAATTCCTGCAACTTACGCCAATAGCCGCTGGCAAATAGATTTAAAGAAGATGCCACCGGTTAAAGGTTACAGCTACATATGTAATATTGTCGACTGTTTTTCGAGATTTGCTTTTGGCGGTCCTTTGAAAGGGAAGCAGGCTAAGGATGTTGCCGACCTCACACTAAAATTTATTTATTTGTATGGGTCTCCGAGAATTTTACAAAGCGATAACGGCAAGGAGTTTTGTAACTCCGATTTGGCAGAAGTAGTTGATTTGTTTAAAACCAGACAGCTGCATGGACGTCCTTACCACCCACAAAGCCAGGGACGCGTGGAAAGATTCAACAGAACCTTGACTGACTACTTTAGAAAGGAAATGTCCTTGGAGAAGGATTGGCCTAATAAACTTCCGGAATTTTATTACAACTACAATAACCGTGTTCATAGAAGTACCAGGCCTTCTACACCTTACCAACTCTATTTCAAAAGACCTAACTTTGCTCCCCCTGTTGATGATCAGGTAATGATTTAACAAAATTTAAAAAAAATTATTTGTTACTTCTGTATTTTTTATGCAAGCTATGGTTATTGACATTATTTTTTATGTAAGCTATGGTTATTGACAACTAAAATAAAAGGCGAAGAGTTTATTTTTTCATAACTGTACATTAATCAAAGTCAAACATGAATTTTAAAGTTTAAAGGTACGGAGTAATTTCAAAATACAAAACCTGAAAAAGAAGTTGTAATAAATAAGGCTATTAAACTTTTGTATTTAGGCAACATTAAAGTTTGATAAATAAGACCGACACGCACAACGAGTTAGCTTGTTTTCAAATTTTATTGATTTAAATACATATTTACATAATTGTTTGAAAATATAAACAAATCGGAAAATGATCAAATGGAAATATTTATAACCGGATTTTAATATGTAGCTGTCAAAATTTGAAATATATTATTTGCCAATGCGCCTTAAAATCTATTTAAAATCAATACAAATGTGACAGTTGTCTAAACGCCATGCGTATGTATCATTTGTAACAAATTCAAGTTGATTTAATTTTGGAAGATAAATTTAACATTCTGGAAACAACAAGTTTGCTTATATTTTAATACAATGCAGTGTCCTAAGCGGAAGTGTTTACAACCGATCATGTTCAATTGAATTTCAAAATGCAACAGTTGCAAGTAATTTTACTCTTGAATTTAAGATAGTCGTTATATTCCACTCACTACGATCACTGGTGGGGCGGAGAAAATCGGAGACGGTGATGGCGTGAATTACTGGAGTTTTTTTCATGTTTGATTTATAAAGAACATCGTGCAATAAAAACAGACACAGCTTTTCGATATATTTCGCATTTATGTATGTGCCAACAAAGGATTAAAGTGTTTCCGTTTTCATATACCAAGATGGATTCATAGAAATGATATTCTACAAAAAAAGTATAACAGTATTTTGAAAGTGCGCATTAAAAAATCAGATTCACATGTGATGTCAAATTTTATTCAACCGACGTGTATCTTGTCCGTATATTTTTGTCTTTTTTTTATTTACAGCTTCCATTTACACTCCTAACAGACGATGAGAGGCAATTCCTTACACAAGCACACTTAGATGTAGTAGAGCCAGATGACGATGATCAGGCAGATGAAACAGAAGTTGATGTTGAACCTGAGACAAACGAAAACGTCCGAATTGATGAAGGAGTCGTTAACTCTAAAGATTTAGAACCAGCTTCTTGTCAACAGAATACAGTTTTAGAAGAGAATACAAATCAAACTGTTGAGGTGGAAGAAGATGGAAAAGTTGATGAACAAAACATCACTTTTGAAGGTAATATTTACAGAAATTTCAAAATGTGCTAAATTTGTCTGTTTCTTTTTTTAAGTTAAAGCATCAAACTATGTTATCTAAAGTTTATCAAAATAAACGAAATTCAACAAATGAAAACTGTTAAAACAAATACCAAAGACGCTTAAATTAGACGGCAAATTTTCAAACTTTAAATAAATTAGTGTTTCAATTCGTCGCTTCAAAGTTATGCTCCTTGAAATGTGCGTTTGGAAATTTTGTCAAATGTACATATTAAATATAATTTTGATTAAAAAATTATCATTAATTACTTGCAGAAGTAAAGAGAAAAATAGCAATTTTTTTTTTTAAATCCGTTTAACATAAAATTTTACGACTTGTCGTATTACACGAGTCTGTGCACATATGAACTTTCAAATGTAATATTACTGTAAATTCAGAAATTATTTCGTGCATTTATTATTGTGATTCTTCTGAGGTCGGCAAAAATACCGGTTCAATTATTGCGATTTTGTTAAACCTGTAATAGAAAACAACTAGCAAAATTTAAAATTTCATATTATTGCGATTCTCATTGTCGCATTATTCGCAATAATAAAAACATCGCAACAATTTCTGAATTTACAGTATTTGAAACGTCTGTTGATTTATTTTAGAAGCCATGGATATTGTGACAGAACCTGAAGAAGTTTTAGAAACCGTGAATGACAATACCGAATCCAGAGAAATTGTGCACGAACCTGTAAGTGAACTTAATATAAATGTATTTTTGTATTAAATTTTGACTTTTTGTCCGCATGATAAAATAATGAATAAACACGAATTTAATCGATCATTTAATAATTTAGGACCATCTACACGCTAAAAAATTATTTTATCCTAACTGATGACCTTGCTTAAATAAGTTATGAAACAAATATTTCAATGACCTTAAATGCTTTATGAACTTGAATGCATAGCTCAATGTATAAAGAAAAAAATAATGGACAACGGGTAATTGTCAAAAGAACGATATTCTTGCCAGACATACTGGGAAAAATCATCCAAACCAGAGCTATGAATGGATATGTAAATGAAATGAATAGCGCATTTTCATATAATTACAAACTTTATTGTTATAGGTACAGAATCCAATTGATCCTATGGAAGGAGCCAGTCCTTATTATAAAGAACTTTACCAGAAACGTTTTGGAAGTACAGGTGAAGACAAAGAAAATGTGAATAATGTAAGTATACAAATATGTAAAAAAATTCTAATCATGCTTTAGAAAGGCTTTTCAAAATAGAAGATTTTTGCATAAGTGTCAATTCAAAAGTTATCTATCAATGCAATTGCCAAATTACAGAAAATTACGCTCGCAAAAGTGCCCAATAAAAGCCAACAAAAATTCATAAGATAAAGCAAGGCTAAAGCTGTGAAAAAACTAAACATTTTTATACATGTATATTGAACGACTGTTGACATAATCCGTTAACAGAATTAAAATAAAGAAATGTTTACACAGATCATGCGGTATGTATGAAATATATTATTCTTGTTTGTGGCCAATCAAACTTTGCCAGCATAGAAAATTAATGTGCATACCCAACACAATATAAGACATGGATTTGATTTCTACACATATTTACTGTAAACCCTAAAGTCCGATATTTTATGTAATATTGTATAAATAAAAATCATGACATTGATCTTTCATTCAAATGATTATTTGAAGGTCCAGAATCATTTAGTGATGAACCATGGGTTGTTTGAGTATTTCCAGAGTAAGCAGCTTGAGTTATATCCATTGGAAATGTTTTCGGAGAGCCAGCATGCCTTATACACTCCTGTCATTGGCGAAGTTGTAAAATATAAAACGAATCCCGCCATGAACAAGGGTACAGCCGTTTTTACATCTGGATTTTGGAGAGATGGACTGTGTCAAAATATTAAGGACAATATGTCTCGCGGGAAGATTTTTGTTGTAAAAGACTTGAACACCAACTACTTGTTTGAGCTAAATCGGTATCAGATACGACCTTGTAAATAAAGTCAACCAGATATCTTATGTCTATCTTATTTCATCGTTATACTAAATTCAATTTAGTTAACGTTTTTAGTCTTGTAAACCAATGTATACGCATAGTTTGGCTTCTGTACATGTAGGTGTCTGCCATTTTCCTCATGTGAGTAAGCTTTAGTTGTATGGAATTGTGGTCTTTAGCTGTTCCTATGCGCGCATGTCCTATAACGTAGGTTGGTTATCAACGTATAATTCAGTATGAGGTGCTATTGTACAAATACTCTCTGACACTGGTCCAATGTATTATTAAACCCCATTCGAACGTAAATTTTATATTTTCTTGTGTAACTGTTAGGATTATTTTGCAGAAAAATATCTCCCCCCTTCTGAAAAAAATGTTGGATTTGGATGATCCTATTTGATAAA
>JAULBM010053454.1:0-10472 GCA_032357055.1 Geukensia granosissima
ATATTCATAATTCCATTTTGAATTATGGATATCAATAAATGCTGATTTATTGATATCAATAAATATTTATTGATATCAATAATTGATTTATTGATATCAATAATTGATTTATTGATATCAATAAATGATTTATTGATATCAATAAATAGAGAATAAATTCCACAACGGCTTTCCATAAGGCGAAGCCAATCAGATCGATACAAATATCAGGATTACATGTACAACTGCTTTCTAGATGTCAGTTTCAGGTAGGAGGTAATTCGCTAAATGCGACGTCAAATTCTGGTCAAATAACGTCGTTTTAATGTTACCATAATTTTCACAAATACCACCTCTGAAAAAAAATTAAATTTCAGCTGCAGGATTAATTGGGCCAAAAGTTAGAATTCCAAAGATTTATATCATTATAGAATTACAACGATATATAACTTGACATACTTGATAGCTAAAGTTTCGATAAATGTTGAATTAAGTTGTGGTGAATTTCGTTGGTGTAAATAAATAAAGTCTAATTTGGTTTCTTTGTTTGTTTGATTGGAGTTTAACAACTTTCAACAAATTTCAGTCATTTCGCGGCGGTCAGTTTTACTAGTGGAAGAAAACCGGATGGAATCACCGACCTTGCCCTTGGGCAGGGAACTAACAAACCTTATCACGCGCGATGCGAATTAAACTCAACCCGTTTTTGTATGTTACAAGGTCAGGCGAGAACTCGCGCCGGATAGTTGATAGGATATTGTGTCCTATACAGGTAAGTTTAAATCAACTTCCTGGACCACTCGGCCACCCAGGCCCCCAGTCATATTTGGATATACATTTGTATTTGTTATTAATATGATTATAATCGTATCAAAGAAAAAATTTCCTTTCAATCAACTTTCTGTAAATAAGGGCCTCTCCATCAAAATAAACAATTTTAACTGCTTCATATTAAAAAGAAAGAATTTTGGATTTATGTCAGAAATCTTACACACTTGCTCGTGTTTTCGAGAATACAGTTCCTTTTCCGTCGGATTTTGACTTCTTATTTCGATACGTTTGGGTTTGGGTGCTTGTCTATATTTGAATCTTTGACTTCCCATGTTTCGGTCTAATGCTATGATGAGAGGTTACTCCTTGAAATGTACACATAGTATACCTTAATTTTTCATATCTATTTAACGTGGGTAATTTTGTATTTGAAACAACTGGGTCGATACTTCTGCTGGTGGAACATTGGGTCCATCCCAGTTGCCAGACTTATCGGGCATGAAATTTATCAAAAAATGCTTTACAGAAATTTGCTGCTTTTGAAAAAATTCTAAAACACGGATAATACGGAGAATAATGTAGTTGTCCCTGCGGTTGGATTTGGATTCCCATTTCGATAATTATTTTGTTGAGTGCTTCTTTTGCTCTTTTTGAATCTTTGACTTCCCATGTTTCGGTTCTAAAGCTACTGATGAGAAGTTACTCCTTGAAATGTACATAAAGCATACCTAAATTTTCCATATTTATTTGACATTGGTAACTTTGTATGTTGTAATGATAGTTATGTTGTATGATAGTTTTTTATTTTGTGTTGTGTTTTTAAAAGTATGTTTCGGTTCTTCCGACAACAATCTATTTGTCTTTCTCCGTTATTGTTTAGAAAGCATATATTTATGATTTAGATATTGCAGTCTTGATTTAAGAAGTGCGTGTGATATTGCTGTATAGAATGTGGAAAAGTCACATGTTTGGATACTACTACAATTTAAAACTTCCGTTCTGCAGTTTCCACATCTGATTTCATACAGAGCCTTCTACAGTTTCCACATCTGATTTCATACAGAGCCTTCTACAGAGAAAAAAAGAAAAAGTTGGTTCAATCTTCCGCTATATAGATGATATCCTTTCACTGAATAACTCTAAATTTGGTGACTATGTTGATCTCATCTATCCCATTGAACTTGAAATCAATGATACTACAGAAACAGAAAGGTCTGCTTCTTACTTAGACTTACATTAGAAATTGACAGTAAGGGCGGGTTAAGAACAAAACTTTACGAAAAGAGAGATGACTTTGAATTTCCGATTGTAAATCTTACGTTCATGTCTAGCAACATTCCAGCCGCACCTGCATACGGAGTGTATACCTCTCAATTGATTCGCTACTCCAGGGCTTGTGCTTCCTATCAGGATGTTATTGATAGAGGGTTGCAGCCAACTAGAAAGCGACTGAGCCAAGGGTTTCTCAGGGAAAGATTAGACTTTAGAGTAATTACTCCGGAAGTTTTTCGGTCGTCATCGTGATTTGGTTGACCGGTACGAAATATCCATTTCACAGATGACAATGGATATCTTCCGACTGTCATAAATACAAATCCGTTTCTATACGAGAAGGGGTGCACAGTTGGTGCCCATTGGAATGCGACAGTCTGTTAAAACATACGTCCGCCAAACATTACAAAAATGTTGTCAACCAAGCATTCCGCAAATGTCACCTTCAGATAATTTTTGTTAGAATCAGAGTGGTTAATAAAAAAATATGGTTTGTTCCTCCCTAGAACCAAATATTTGTATCTGCGTGTGCCATCTTTTTTAACAAAACAGAGGTGAACTAAGGTTCTTAGTTTTTCTTTGCGTTTTCAATGTGGAATAGTAGTATACAGGGTGGAAAAATCAAATGTTTTGATGCTATTGCAAGGGGAAAGGGAACTTGATTTGAGGCATTCTAACTGTTCTTTGAAATTTTTTTAAAATCCACATTTGATTCACGCCACTTCTAGAATGGCTTGTTCCTCAGTAACTCTGGAGCCCGTTTTGGACTGCTGATAGAATAACTGTCAGTTTTTGTTAAGCAATTGGCAGACCCTGCAATGTAACGTTGCTTGTAAGGACACTTGTGACGCTTTGGAATCTAGTAAAGTGAAGAAAGATTGAAATCCCCCTTTTTAGTTGAAATTCCAAAAGAAGACAAAACAAAAATACATGATTGCGACCAAAGAATTTAAAGAGGGTCGATTTCAACCTTGATTGGCTAAATCCTTGTTGTAGAAATATTCGTGAACAACTTAATAATTAAACAATCGATTTAATGTTTTTAATATGTTTGCAGACAAAAATGATATAATTTGGGACTTCTGATACCTCAAAATGTTTGTCATGATTGCTAGAGCTTCGGCAACATTTAGATCTTTGACAATAGATGACGATTTTGTTCTCAGTGATGTTTTAAGTTTGCTTATTTATTCTTATTTAATTTAAATAACTTATAGCTTAACTCATTCTGAAAGGGTTTCAAGGTCCATTTCTCTGGTTTTGCCCATTTTTGCATAGTCCTTTACATTATTCACCAATAGCTTAAAGTTGTATTTCCAACTGATGGACGGCGGCTCGTGATATTAAGGTCTGTTAGAAAGGATGTCTTTGAGAGATTTGTTCTCCACAATGTTCAGATCTCTTGTAATTACATGGACTGCAGGAGAGAGAGTGGAATTGTCTAGGTTTTGTCTTCCCGATCTTTTGGATTTTCTGAATTTTCGCGGGCTTCCATCGTGATCGAAGGTAGGTCGATTCTCTTAACGATATTTCTATGTATAAAGTAAGGGAGCTAATGCGAGTTGTGGTTTGATCCATGCTCCGTTGTTGCAAGGAACATTTTAAGGAGTAACCTCCCATCAGTAGCATTATAACCAAATCATTGGATACCCGAGATCTTAACATAGTAATATCATATCAATATCAATCGACATATCAAGTAAACGACCGAGAGCATTGCAAAAGCTGACCTCCTGACATAATTAACAGAAGACATGAAATCACTTTTATGATCCATAGATAAAACACGTTCCAGTTTCGAATTAAAAAAACGCACCTCTGGTATGGGACATACAATTAAAAATGTTTAGTGACATAACAAATAACAGAAACAATTTAAGATCTTACTTGTGGCATATTAATTATGTGTAAAGAATTAGATGAAGGGGGAACTTATTCCTGGTATATTTATGCCAAAATACTTTGGAAGAAACTGATATAGAAATAGTAAAAATTAATTGTAAAACAATTCTTGAATAAAAAAAGATCAAACCATTTGCAACTGAGAGGGTCTCAAACTTTTACAAAGAAATGACAAAAACGAAATTGAATGATTTAACAAAAAATAATAATAATTTATTTATATAAATATTTAATATTGGAAAATAACATGGAATATTATTTGAGTCACCCTAATAAGACTACAAAACATTTAACCAAATTTAGAATTAGTGACCTCAACATATTAATTGAAAAGGGGCAGATATTTCAAAAATCCTAGAGAAGATAAAAACTGTAAAATATGTAGTAATTCTGATAAAGAAAACCACCTTTTCTTCAATAGTAAAATTAATCAGGAAATAAGGAAGGATTTCTTGAAATATTATAACTTCAAAACACAAATTTTGAACTTTTGAACCATATAGAAAAGCTTCAGCAGATTCTTAATCTATAAAGATATTGATATGGTAGTTTCTTTTATTAAGCAGGCATTTGAACTGAGGGGATGAGACTCTCAGCCATGTTGATATCTGATGTTTGCTTTGCATTACATTGTGTGTTTACTCTAAATTGCATTTGTTACTTATGTACATGTTCATGTATTGTTGTGACTCCTATGACTATTGTCTGCAAATAAAAAAAAATTATTAACTAGTTATGTTAAAAACGTTTGAAACTGCCCATTCAATATTGACAACTGGCCACTATGGACTAAACAGGCTCAATACGGAAAATCAGACTCAATATGAAAAAAAAGGATCAATATGTAAAAACAGGCCCAATATGAGTATGTTCTATTTCCGTTTGTTAACAAAATAATTTCATACACTTGCTTTATTTAGGAAGATAAAATGCATCAACTTTCTAAAAACTATTTTATTTTTTAACAAACGAATGTTTACAATATTTTAACTGAAGCCACTGCCAGATGTGACGACAGCGCCATCTATAAATATTGGCGACAAACGAACTACTAATGTTGGCGACGAACGGAGTACCGATACCGGCACGATTGTTGGACAATTCTTCAAAATCATACCACATTTTTAAAACCATTGATAAATTTTATATTTTACATAACTAGTAAATAAAGGGATCATGGAATGGATGTTTCGATATTTGACCTGTATTATGTCCTCGGACAAGTCGTATGTGGCCTCAGATAGCTGTATTGGGCCTCGGCGTTTCCTCGGCCCAATACAGCTATCCTTGGCCCGATACGATTGTCCTTGGACATAATACAGGACCAATATCGAAACACCCATCCAACAACCCTATTAATCATAAGAGAAGCAATACAAAATATGAATGAATTTGAATGTTAGTAGGCAACAGGCCAAGCTTTATAAGCCCTCTCACAGTTACAAGTTACAATATGATACAGTTATTAAATGAAAACTGGATGGGATGGGTCAACAGACTAAGCCGATATAAGCCAATGATATCCCAATGATAGGTTAATATATGATACAGTTATAAAAGTAAAACAGTACAACATACAAAACTTTAATAAACTTCATATAAAATGCATAACACTTCGCAAACTACAAAATAACCAATTTTCAAGTAATGTACAATATTTGATATGCAACAAATGAATTAAACATGGACAATGTAAGATCTAATATTAATAAACCGAGCAGTGTTATAGCTGACATAATCAACAGATCAATGAAAGATCTAAATTAAATAAAAGGAAGCTCTGAAACGTCAGTTATCTAAACCGAGCAATGTAAGTTCTGATCTGCAAAACATCAACATCAACGTTCCTATACCGGTTGTGACTAACATCGATTTTGACTATTTACCGGAATTGTCTACTGAGAAACACGACGGGTGCCACTAGTGGAGCAGGAGTTGTTTACCCCCTCCGAAGCACCTGAACCTACCATTATTTTTGTAGGTTCGTGTTACTCCTTCTTTAGTTTTCAGTGTAGTGTTGTGTGTTTTATGTTGGTCTTCCGTTTCATTTTGTTGATCATGGTCTTGTCTGTCTTCTGACAACGACGTCTGCCCCTTTTGGTATCTTCGAATTCCTTTTAAAGACGGACAATGCTAGGTCTGAACTGCAACATATGCATTAAAGCAAAAATGCAAAATATCAAGGTTGTACCGTATAGCGGGTTATTTTCGCGGGGTGCTAATTTTAGCGTATTCTTACGGTCTCTAGGATCGCCAAAATAAATTCCGCTAAAATGTTCATGTGAAGTAGTCAAGTACAATTCACTGCGTTAAATCGGTATTTAACCGTATGGTATAACTGGTTGACCTTTGATTATAACTCTTACATGTATATCACCTTCGGCCAAATAAAAATTACGGGTAATTGTATTACAAGTACAGGTAGGTCGTGAGTTATCATTAAGCGAACGTATATTCAATTTAGTATTGCACAAACGTTTGAAAGATGGGCATCTTAAATTTGTTCAAGAAAAAAGATCCGATACCATCTGAAAAGTCGGAACTATCTGAAATAATCAGGCCAAGTGCATTAAAGGAGGTCTACGCTGCAGTTAAGGAGGCTAACTCGATAAAAACACCTGGATCAACAAAACGTGGAAAATATTAATGTACAATTTTTTTCTTCATTTTGCAATCCGCCAAAATAAAAACCGAAAATTTTTTTGCTATACCTTTTCACCTCGAAATCGCCAAATTTTACCCCCGCTAAAATAACCCACTATACGGTATATATCATTATAAAAATAAGAGATATTTTTAGTAACGGGAACAATATAAGATCTGCGACATGTCAATCAAACAATAGAAATGTAAAATAGATCTGCGACCTAAACAGCAAAAAGTAAAATCAGTCTGTGACAAACTAATACAACGGTAGCAATTTTTTTATGTTAAATCTGACTACATGAATCCTCTCAAATTTTTTTCATTGGTCTGTTGGAAAGCTAGAGGTTTTTTTTCTTGCTAACATCTGGAAGCAAGTTCAGAGATATCTACTGCAATATTCATGAAATTGTCATTAGTGGAGCAGGAGTTGCTTACCCTTCCGGAGCACCTGAACTCACCCTGGTTTTGTAGGGTTCGTTTTACTCCAGCTTTAGTTTTCAGTGTAGTTTTGTGTGTTCTATGTTTGTCTTTCGTTTCATTTTGTTGGCCACGGTCTTGTCTGTCGTCCGACTCAACGATTTTTGTCTGCCCCTTTGGTATCTTCGAATTCTTTATAGTAATATGGCTTGAACAACTTGAAATCATATCGGGGATTTTTTTTCAACTTTAATTGAACCAATTGTGCCGTTTCGAAAGATAATGTTTGTTCTACGTGTGTAGATG
The DNA here is from genome assembly GCA_032357055.1 of Geukensia granosissima. Classification (NCBI taxonomy): domain Eukaryota; kingdom Metazoa; phylum Mollusca; class Bivalvia; order Mytilida; family Mytilidae; genus Geukensia; species Geukensia granosissima. The sequence goes on from JAULBM010053454.1 coordinate 7,294, forward strand.
AAACCTTGATGTTTTAAAGCGTTGTTAATAATTGAAAGCAAATCCAAATATATCTACAACAGTATACATTGAATAGTTATGTATGTAAGTATTAACATACAAAATTACCAATGTTGAATAAATATAGAGAATTGTCGTATGTTATATGTACATTTCAGGGAGTAACCTCTGATCAGTAGCATTAGAATCAAAACATAGGAAGTCCAAGATCCAAACATAGGAAGTCCAAGATCCAAACATAGGAAGTCCAAGATCCAAACATAGCAAAAGAAGCACTCAAATCAACAAATCATTAGACTATGTTAATTCCTGAGTACGATGATTTTGCTACTCTAACAGTTTATCCAGCTAACAGTTGATCCATGTCCTGTTTCAGTGTTCAGCCACAACATTGATTTGGTCGTTCCTGTTCCTTGGTAGCCGTCACACGTATCGAAGACGTTAACTCACTACATCTGCGTGATTTCAACACATTTACATATATGGAACCTTAAGGTAGAAAAGAAACAAATAAGTGCTTAATATGTGTTTTAAAATATTATTCCATGATAAAAATGTAAAATATTTATGTGATAATAATAATTTTTTTATGTTAAATAAATTTAAAATAAATTTCACTCGTTTGATTGTCTTTAAATTTTATGTTGTGATTTACTTTGACCAATGAAGGAAAATTTTTAAAATTCAAAATATATTAACAAGAAATTTCAATGGAATAATTTCAGTGGATACAGAGCAATTTCATTATCATTGTATTTGTCACAGGTATGTATTTTTTATGATATCAATCATATATAATTAAAACGTTTAATTGATTCTAACAGAGTTAATTCCCATTAGGTGTTGGGTACACCTTAAGCTGAATGTTTTTAAAATCGATTCCGATTATACGCTTGGCTAATAGAAGACAGCTTTACGCAGTATTGATTGCACTATTAAGGTGCGAACAATAGAGGATATGAAAAAAGCCAAATATCGACACAAGAGTTAGTTATACTCTATATAAACATAAACCCGACAGAACCTTATTTCAACGCCTGACTTTACATTTACAAAATATTTTGTCAATCAAAAAATGATTTAGTTTACCAATCGTATTAAATCGGTCCAGTAGTTCAACCGTTTTTAATAATGGTTAATTTTAACCCGTAGTTGCACCTTAGGAAAACCAACTAAATTTAACCTGGGCCAATTGGTTCAACTTATTGAACTAAAGATTTAAATTTAACTCCATGTTAAATTTGGTTGATTTTTACAGAATTTAACTACAAGTTAAAATTTAACCATGAGTTAAAAGTGTTGAATTACTGGGCCCTGTTCTTAAATATTTTGATCAACTGAGCCAATTTTTTGTTACCTATATCGACGAACAGCTGTTGGACATTCTGGCCTGTTTTAGCCGATGTTTCTAGAAAATAAAGACCTTGTTTGTCAGCAAATGCTTCAGCCATCTACAATTTAAAAAAAAACAGTTAAAACGGGACAAAGAAGGTTGCAAAGAATTGAAGTTAACACAAAGATTTCATGAATATGAGATAATTGCAGCTATAAGAAGAGAGCGAAGATTACAAATTCGACTGAAAAGAAAGGTCATTTGTTCAGAGAAGAATCGTACAACAGTCTCTGCGTCCTTGGTCCTAATACTTTACTGTGTCTTGCATATCTCATTTTTAATTATCACCAAGGAAATTCAATTCTAAAATCCAAGATATCAAACAGAATACTCACCTCTTTAGTGACTTGTCTGCATTGGTTCTTATCGGACTTGTTTCCAACTAACGCACATTTTATTTTCTGCGGAGCACTCTCTTGCAACAGACGCAGCCATTGGTGGATATTGTCAAATGACTTCTGGAATACCAAATACTAGTTTATTTTGTGTATTATCAATGCCTCTAAAAGTAATGCACATATGCCGTCGTATTTGGCTTCACATTTCGATTTAATTGGATTTGACTGCTTCTTTTGATATATTTGAATCTTTGACTTACTATGTTTCGGTTCTTATTCTACTAATGAGAGGTTACTCCTTGAAATGTACATATAACATACCTAAATTTTGCTTATTTATTTAACATGGGTAATTTTGTATTTTATCCAGCGCATATACTCCTTGATAAGAGGATAATTTTGTGGTCGAACGGCATTGGCTATATAGCTACTATCGAAAGTTCCTCAAAATATATTTAAAGTTTCATATAAATAAACAATTGCCTGGAATTGAAAAAAGGAAGAAAAAGTGAAGCTAGAAATGAAACAGACGAAGTCTCTTGCAGCGACTTTTCTGGTATTGTGCGATGTAGTTTCTCGTCAATTGGCACGTTCTGCTTTATAAAATGCCATTTGCTTAGTGTTAAAAATATCCATCTCCTATTTTTATATTGGTGTTAGACCTGCTTAGATAGAACTCGCTAAATCCCACACTCGCAACGAGCGCGCTAAAAACCTATCAGCAAAGTGTCACATGAAATGTGAACACATTTTGCAAAAAAGTGCAAGTGATCGAAAACTTATGTGTACCTTATCGCTGATGTCGTATGTTACTATGGCAACGTCTGCATCACGGAGGTAAAAAGGAACTACACTTCTGAATCTTTCCGTTCCAGCGGTGTCCCATATTTGGAAAGTTATCTTTTTGTTAGCTATAAACAGGGAGCGTGTACAAAAACTACCTAAAACAGAACAGTAACATAAAGATGTGCACTGCGGTGTTTAATATTCCAGAGTTTATTTTTATATACATTGTGTATAACAGATCAAAACATTAACTTTTCTGTGACTTGTTTATCTCCCTTCGACCCATATCAACTCTCGGATAATCAGACTGTTACAATGTTATGGAAGTATAGGAATATATAACAAATTCGATAGGGAAAGTAGATAACAAATTCGATAGGGAAAGGTCGTGTTTAACCTTCTATAGGTTTTTTTAGTTTCGAAGAGATGGAGTGTGGAATGTGACAGAGTTTTTTTCAATCTTTTTTTTGTTTCACTTATTTCAATATTTTGTTTCAAAAATAATACACTTATGTGGCGCTTTCGGCGAAATTCAACAAATGAACAAAGTAGACGATATTATAAAAAACATAAAACTTTTCTACTTATAAAAATAGGAGATGTGGCATGATTGTCCATGAGACAGCCACCCACCAAGTGACATTAGAATTTTAACTTCTACA
>JAULBM010053465.1:0-10472 GCA_032357055.1 Geukensia granosissima
AAGGCATATACGGAGAATACCCGTGACAGCCAAAAAACTGGCGGCGGACCACCCCCAAAACCTCTGTCGGCGACTGCGGAAAAAATAGTCGAAATCTACAAAGATTGCCCCAGTTTTACTGGTCTCCAGGGGGTAGAGTCACTGATAGAAGAGGATCCCTCTTCAGTTGCATGTACTCTGTCTAATCCAGCACTTGTTGGAGCAACAGGTAGATCAATACAAGAAAATATATCCACAACATTAACAAATTTTGTATTGAACACCATATACAAAATAAAAAAAAAATAAAACAAGACAAGGCATGCGTACTTCCGATTTTCAATTTATAAGTTTAAAATAAAATAATTTCCGTGTTTCCCCGTTAATTAACAATTATTTAATATAGATAATCCATTTCTAAATTTTCCTATTCCGTTCCCCTAGCTGTAATGAACGTTCCCTCATGACCTGCAGCATCATTTGTTACTTAACTGCATGTCTTACCTTGTAAAATTTCAACAGACATGTAAACTTTGGTATGTCTGTTTGATTGGGTTCATTCTATATGTTATATATAATTATTATATATTATGTTTATTTATCTTTGTCACTGTACAAAAGCCCCTGTGATCCATTCATGCTTCTTGTAGGCACCCATATTTTATTTAAAAAAAAAAAACAAAAAACAAAAACATGCACTTACTTGATCTAACTTACTTCCAAAATTTCAATTCCTTTAAATTGTGGAATTTCAGTCTAACTGAGACTTTTTAAATTGTTATTTCAAAAATCTAGGAACTATAAAAATAGGAGATATGGCATGGTTGTCCATGAGACAGCCACCCACCAAGTAACAGTAGAATTTTAACTTCTATAGGTCCCATTATGGCCTTCAACAATGTACCAGAGTCCATACCATTACTAGTTTAGTTGCAATAAGGGTGATGTTATTAATTGAATTTCCTCTTACATGTAGTTCCTTTTTCTATATAATGATTACCTTCTCCCAGTATTATGATACCTTTTAGCATGCTTCTCTCTTTAGATAAAGATCTATGTATATCATCTTTGTTCTGAAAGATCTGTTTACATTATACCAGCGATCTTTACATCCCTAAGGCCATCATTAAAAATATCTTGGTTTCCCCTTCCCAACTGGAGGTTTTAGTGTATGGATAGGTAGGTAGGGAAATTATTTTATTTTTTACCTTGAGAAAAAATTGTATACCTCATGAATTATTTTATTTCTTACCTTGATCAAAAATTTCACACCTTGTTTTAGTAAAGAGTGAAAAATAAAAAGGTTTTCTGACTGTGACAACTACCATATTTTTGAAGCTACAAGTCAAGAATTATTTACTTAAAATCGACTGTTTTACCTTTTTTAGCATATGGAGAAAAATGGAGAAAATGTCGATTTGACCTATACACCACATAACAACACTAGATGAGTAAAAATAGACCAATAATTTAGGAGCACTGGCCCAGTTTATTGTCAATGCATCAAACACTGAGACTTTAAACTAGAGACCATGTTGATTGTTTTGTTGTTAGTTGAGATATGTTCATGATGGTATACAACCAAGTACATAAAATGTACATGTACAAATCTATTAATCAAGTATACTTTTGCAAATGTTGTGCTACCTTGTGGGTCTGACACTGCCCCCAACTTTAAAATGTGTATCTAAAACTTTGCTGACACTGACACATATAATTTGGAATTCAAAAATTTGACAAAATTTTAGTAGTACATTTCATGATGTATATTGAATTGTGAGTTGTATGGGGTGACAACTTTTAAAAAAGAAATATAAAGGCAAATTAGTTTGCATTCTCATATTAAATTCTATTATGTATACTTTTGCAAATGTTGTGCTACCTTGTGGGACTGACACTGCCCACAACATTAAAATGTTTATCTAAAACTTTGCTGACACATATAATTTGGAATTCAAAATTTTGACAAAATTTTAAAGCACATTTCATGATTTATATATTGAATAAGACTCTAATGGATTTTTATTTGAAAAATCTATAGTCTAAAAAGGCTCTATTGGAACCAAAATTAAATCAAATGGTTTCAAAGTCAACTTTGTCTTGTCAACTGTATATCAGCCGAGCGATTACAGGCTCCTAGGAGCTTCTGGTTAAATAAATTGTTAACCTATTCCGGCATCTGATCTTCGTTGAAAGTGGTGAGAAGTTGATAATATTTTCGACTGTGAACAAACGGGGTCGAATATGAATTTTGTAATTGAAACTTGAGCAAAGGTACGTTGTGCAAAGACGTGCATATTTTAGAGAGGTATACCGGATTCGATATATATAAATAATTTGTGCTGTCACTTTGATTGTTCTCATTTAGAATTTACTGATTTTAACAATGTGTGTACACTGAGAAACCGGATACCGTTCATAACATTGTCCGTTCTTGTTCCAGATTTTAGCACATTATTCCTTACGTTTTTACCTGAAACTCAACAGAAAGAGAGCCTTTGATCTGCTTATCAGGTGTTGAAGTTTATTTTTAAGAGGTTGCAGATAAACCTGACGTTCTCCTTACTAAACCAGTACCGTTTTCGTACTTCCTCTTCCTGCAATGTTTCTAAATGATCAATGCGCTATCGGTAAAAACGGTTATTTCTTTGGCGTCCGAGATGGTCAAACAAAATAGTGGCTGCCATCTTTGATTGCTAATGAACACTTAATGATGCTCCTGAGGCAGCATTAAATTTAGGAACTTTTAATGACAGTTTAATAAACTATTTGCTCATTAAGTTTTTCGTACAACAGATTTAATGACTCATTAGTTAGTGAAGCGATAATGACACTTTAATGACCCCTTAAATTTAATGAATCTTTCGTACAACCGATTGCAGAACAATTTATATTGTTAGCCTTACAAATGGTTAAATCATTAGATATATAGAGGAAACAAAACTAAACATATATGTATACTGACAGCCAAAAGAAAAATCACAATTATATCGTAGTTATATAACACTCAGATTTTGAAATTTAGTTTCTTACACAAGGATATATCACTTTTTTAGAAAGTTACATGATTCATACACTTTAAGTGGACTCTTATTCACATAAAATGGATGTATAACCTTATAAATAACACAAATTTTTTGGGGGAAAACCAAAATCAGAAAAAATATTTAATTGCAAAAATTGACTTCTTTGCTTGTCTTTTGCAAAATGATGGGTCATTTTACTCACCTCGGGTGATATGCTCCATCTCTCTTTACTAGCATGACATTGTAATCACTATGTAATTAATTGTATATATCATAATTTATACCTGATTGCATGTTCTTTATGGGTGTCTTCTCAAAGTTCTATATTTGTCCTGATAAGCTCCCATTTGGAGGTTCAGGGAGCCTCCGGATAGCATCCTCCCCCCAATATCAAAATATCTTTGGACATATATCTTCTATAAGAATGTTTTTGTTCTTTGAAGCTGTAGAAGTTTTGTGTAGAAGGCATATTAAGGAATTATTTTACCATTGAACTAGAAAATTATTTCTGTCAGTTTTGTATTGGCATAAATTGTGTGGTGCTTTATCATTGTTTTGACATAATAGAGATAGAGGTTTACTTATTAGGTGAATATGGAATTGTATTGATTGATTGTTGTTTAACATTCAGTGGCAAATATTCAGGAGGGACACAAGTTAAACAATAAATCAATATGTAGACTGGGAGCAAGACACCATTAAGGGAGAGACTTTTAGACTGCCATTGGAAAAATTGCGGGTTAGATTGGGGCGGAAAATTTAGCCTTGTAACTGGCAGCCTACTGACAACTCAAATTGAGCTGTTACAAGGGTTCTTTAACGTGCTTAGGATGTGGCATTTCCTAAACAGGTGGTGGCTTTAACGTCACACTCTGGGCAGATTGTGAATTTATACATCCCCCACAATCAGAGATTCCCCTTTTAGAGGACTAGTGCCTCTGGGACGGAGATACCTAGTCCCTATTATTTCCCCCGCACAACCTTTTTGAAGGGGAGATGGAGTATTTAAACATTCCGCTCAAACTAACAGACACCCCTTTAGCAGGGATTCTACCTGCAGGCGCAGAAACCAAACAACCTATTTCTATACCCTGCCCGCCCTCAGGGGTGAATTGTATCAAATTCCTCCATTTTGTTATACATTAACCAGTAGTTAAGTAATATACCTTAGGTAATAACAGTTTGAAATAGAATGTTTCATTGATCTTATGCCATTGTTTAAGATGCAGCATATACATATGTTATAGAATAAGTTAGTGATTTTTGATAGGATTTTTACATCAGCCAAACTTATTTGCATTGTAGGATTTTTACATCAGCCAAACTTATTTGCACTGTAGAATTTTATTTTAGTACTGTAACACATGTCTCTCGCTGACCAGTACTAATTAAATTTTACCCATTTCTTAATTATAGAACTTTTTATAAAGTTAGTTAAATCACCTCATCAAATTATTGTTTTCCTTTTCAGATACATTTTATGAGAACAATATTTCTGGATATAATATTTATATTTTCTGTGTTGTATTATGTGAAATATCGACAGTTAGACTATAACACAGCAGGCAGCCATCTTGGGAAGATTTGTGCAGTATTGTCTATAATAGCATATGGTGCTCCTCTAGCTTCTCTGGTAAGGATAATTAGTGGACTCATAGAATGAAAGAGTATTAAATATATATTGCATTTAACATTATAAAAAACTTTAATCAGATCTAGTGTTCACATGTCACTCAAAAAGTATAGGCATCTTTCTAAAGTCTCAACCAGCTCGGTGGTGTAATGGTTAGTGTGGTCACCGCAAGTGCGGAATGTCTTGCCTTTAATCCTGGCCAGGGCAAACCAAAGTCATTAAAATTGGTATTTGCTACATCTTGGCTAAGCACACAGGATTAAATAGAAAGAGCAAAGATGGGTATTTTCAGAGTCAGAATAATGCGTCTGAGTAAAGTGGCATGTCTTCCTGAGACTGTTGCTTTTATGTTTAAATTGGCTTAGCATGTCTGTCTAATACAAAGCAGTGTAATCATCATCTTCATTATTATTATTATTATATTTGCCGATGGATGTTAAGCACCATTCAATCAATTCTAAAATCTTACCACTTCACCTAGAGATAACTTCCACTTGATTTACTGTAGCTCGAGTCCTGTTTTTAGTGCATATGGGGGCAAATTACATTCATTTTCAAAATTAGGGTCGGTACGTAAGTTTGTTTTAAAGAATTTGAATGAAAACTAAGAACTGGTTGCCATGATCATGCTGCTTGTTTCATTAAGAATAAATTTTGAAGGCATATCTAGAAAAAAAAATCGGTGATTGAAATGCTGAAAATACGTATTTTTTATCTCATAAAAATTAGAGTTCGTCAGGTTACCAGAAACAAAGATTTTTAGGCCTTAACTGTGAAAGATATTGGTAAACATTGAAGCAAATTCTACAAAATCTTGAAAAATATTGAGTTTCAAAGGAAATTACACCAGCAAACAGAAGTGTGAACAAAGAAAAATACTACAAGACAAACATTAGATAAGACATTCGCACCTGCAGAAAAAGATGATGTGGGGTAAATGTCAAAACAGAAACCTGCTGAAAAAGACGATGTCGGGTAAATGTCAAAACATGAAACAAGATATTGGCATCTGCTGAAAAAGATGATGTGGGGTAAATGTCAAAACATGAAACAAGATATTGGCATCTGCTGAAAAAAATGATGTGGGGTAAATGTCAACACATGAAACAAGATATTGTCACCCCTTGAAAAAGATGATGTTGGGTAAATGTCAAAACATGAAACAAGATATTGGCATCTGCTGAAAAAATATGATATGGGGTAAATTTCAAAACATGAAACAAGATATTGGCATCTGCTGAAAAAAGATGATGTGGAGTAAATATCAAAACATGAAACAAGATATTGGCACCTGCTGAAAAAAATGATGTGGGGTAAATGTCAACACATGAAACAAGATATTGGCATCTGCTGAAAAAAGATGATGTGGGGTAAATGGCAAAACATGAAACAAGATATTGTCACCTGCTGAAAAAGATGATATGGGGTAAATGTCAAAACATGAAACAAGATATTGGCATCTGCTGAAAATATGATATGGGGTAAATATCAAAACATGAAACAAGATATTGGCATCTGCTGAAAAACATGATGTGGAGTAAATGTCAAAACATGAAACAAGATATTGACACCTGCTGAAAAAGATGATGTGGGGTAAATGTCAAAACATGAAACAAGATATTGGCATCTGCTGAAAAAGACAATGTGAAATTAATGTCTTAACATGAAACAAGATATTGACATCTGCTGAAAAAGATGATGTGGGGTAAATGTCAAAACATGAAACAAAATATTGGCATCTTCTGAAAAGATGATGTGGGGTTAATGTCAAAACATGAAACAAGATATTGACACCTGCTGAAAGAAAATGATATTGGGTAAATAACAAAACATAAAACAATATATTGGCATCCTGGAAAACTAAATGCTCCTAGGAGTCTGTAATCGCTCACCTGTCTCAAACAGGCTTGTATTTAAACTTTGTGAAGATACCCTAAGAAACAATCATAAAAGTTGCATCTAAATCCATACAGTAGTTTCAGAGAAGAAGATTTTCAAAACTTACTTCAAAATAAGCTAAAAAAACGTCTAAAAAGGGCCATAACTCCTACAAGAGATACGGTTTCGTTATACTCTTTAAGGTCAAATGGGCATGCAGCACCATAGTTCTTAAAAAGGCCTGCACGAAAAAAATATATATGCAGCGGTATATATTGCATCATACAGGTAAAAGTAACATGTTAGGGCTTAAATGAAAGCTCAGAAGGTATATTTCACAGAAATGAAAAGCATTTATTCCCTGTGAGTTTGAACATAAGGTTATTAAGTGAGTGATGTGGTCGTGGAAATTCCCATGGGTGAAATATTTTTTTATTAAAGCAAATTTAGCAAAAAATTTCAACAATCATTGTACCATTTCTGCATTAGATTAAAAATCTATGGAACAAATGCTTCGCCATCATATATAACTTCTGCAGAACTTTACACCTATATGTTCAGATCAAAACTGTGAAAAATGGCCAAAATGCTTACATTTGCATGGAATGATTATGACGTCAAAACTGTAGAACGATACCTAAGGGATTTCCACTAAAATTTCACCACAGATAGATTTCATTATGTTAAACAATTTTACCTTTTTCAGAATTGGTTAAAGTTTACGGTTTTTAGGTATATGCAAAAATCTATGGTCAGACCCCTATGATCTAACATTAACTTCAAAATTAGCTAAAAAACGACTAAAAAGTACCATAACTCCTACAAGAGATAAGTCAAATTTCACCGCTGATCGATTTCATCATGCTGAACACTTTAACCCCTTTGTCAGAATTTCGCTAATGTTTACGGTTTTTGAGATTTATTGAAAAATTTTTGGTCAGACCCCTATGTTCTATTTTTAGTAACAGCAGCCATGTTTTTCAAAGTATCAAAAATCGAAGCACAAACTTTGTGCAGAAATCCCTAAGGAACAATCATACAAAGTTTTATGTAAATTCATTCAGTAGTTTCAGATGAGAAGATTTTTTCTAAAAGTCAACGATGACAACTGATGCCAAGTGACGGCAAAAGCTCACATGGCCTTCGGCCAGGTGAGCTAAAAATGATATGGGGTAAATGTCAAAACATGAAACAAGATAGTGGCACCTGCTGAAATAAATGATATGTGGTAAATGTCATAAGACCATATTTACTCCATTTTTATGAATTAAGAGGTCCTCATAGAGGGTGGTACTGGGGGCCCAGTGCACGGACATATTAGAAATAGAATGTCATTTCACGAGGAACTAAAAAAATAAGAATTTTGCTTGCACGTTGCATTTTGTTCAAGATACGCAAAACATGAAATATAATGACCCTCTAGCACATCAACACATGAAATAAAAAGCGGTAAAAGTGTTTCACGAAAATAACCCTGTACCACCCTCTTTATAGTCTGATTTTGTAAAGTAAAAAGTTTAAAAGTATTTTCAAGTGTCTTTTACGTTATTTCTATTTTAAGGGAAATTTTTTGGAGCCTTTACAATTTGTTGTAATATATTATTATAAAAAGTCATTGTCTATTTTTTGTAGATGATTGTTATTAAAACAAAAAGTACAGAGTGTTTATCTTTCAAATATATATTTACCAATTTTGTTGTGGCAGCTGAATGGGTGATATAAGGGAGATTAATGAATGATATTAATGTACAGGTAAGTCTATTTCATTCCTAAATTAAAAAATAGGTGGGGTGGGGGAGGGGCATTAGTGGGTGATATCAGGAGATTAATAAATGATGTGAATGTACAAGTAAGACAATATCACACCGGAATTGAAGATGAGGTGGGTGGGAGAGGGGCATTATAGGATAATATACGGAGTTTAATGAATTATATTAATGTACAGGTAAGACAATTTAATCCCAAAGTTGAAGATTAGGTGGGGAGAGGGAGATGCATTTACAGGTGAAGTATATCAGAATAATGACGCACAAGTGGAGCAGGAGTTGGTTACCTTTTCGGAGCTTCTGAACTCACCCTGGTTTTTGTAGGGTTTGTGTTAATACAGCTTTAGTTTTCAGTGTAGTGTTGTGTGTTCTTTGTTTGTCTTATTTTGTTGGCCATAGTCTTGTCTGTCGTGTGACTTAACGATTTTTTGCCTGCCCTTTGGTATCTTCGAATTCCTTTTATTAATGTACAGGTGAGACAATTTAATCCCAAAATTGAACATGATATGGGGTGGGGAAGGGGCAATAGTGGGTAGTATATTGGAGATTAATGAATGATATTAATGTTCATTAAGACAATTTAATCCCAAAGTTAAAGATTAGTGGGGATGGGGGAGGGGCATTAATTGGTAATATATGGAAGATGAATGAATGATATAAATGTTCAGGTAAAACAATTTAAACCCAAAGTTGAAGAATATGTTTGGATTGGGAAAATATATCAGATAAATGATGCACTAGTGGAGCAGGAGTTGCTTACCATTTCGGCGCTTCTGAACCCTGGTTTTTTTAGGGTTCGAGTAACTACAGCTTTAGTTTTCAGTGTAGCGTTGTGTGTTCTATGTTTGTCTTTCCTTTTATTTTGTTGGCCATGGTCTTGTCTGTCTTTCGTCTTAACGATTTCTGTCTGCCCCTTTGGTATCTTCGAATTACTTTTATGCAACGATCTCTTTCAGCGAAGTTACCCGTTTGGTGGAAACACAAACAGCGAATAAAGTGAGCCATAAGAAGTGACGACATTTGACTTAATTCAACGTCAAAATCAACACAAAATTCCTGTAAACGCCATGTAGCTGAAGGATGGAAGTAGACCTGATCAATACAAGTTACTTTTAGCCGTTTACACAACGAACGAAAATAATGCCTTTTCCTTTTGTGTCAAATTTATATATCTAAATATGTGACCAAGAGTGCTCCATTTTGGAATCTGTACAGTTTCGAATGGCAAAGTCGATTATATAAAGAGCACTGGTAAACTGATCCGTTTCGTAGAAGAACATAGCGATCAACATCCAGCCACCAATGGCATCAGAGTGAGTTCCACATAATAAAAGCGATAAGATTTGTCTTCTGTTCTCATATTTGCTTTAATTTTTTTGAGTTTTCAGAAGTATCAGTTGTGCAAAGCATTGGCTAGCATTGCAAAATATTAATAAATATATTCCCTTTTTAAAGTACGACAAGTCCAACATTTTACTCAAAACTCTCTTAAGGGATTTGTGTGTAACTGCTTTGTTTTGAAGAAATGTATTCGATCTCACAATATTTCGTACAATTAGAGTTTGAGTCAAAATTTCTTTACTTGTTTCATTGAATTTGTTTTTTGTTGATAAAAACATATAAAAACCATCAATAGTAAGGACATCGAGACATGTGGGATCAGAACAAATAAATGACACCCAAAACATATATTTTTCTAAAAAAATCGGCAATGTTTGTCAAATCTTCATCGAGTAAACCTTCAAACAAGGTTTTCGGGATGAAATAATGCGGACAAAATCTGTATCTTGTCCAGTACAGCAGTCGTTTCCTAACTTCTAGTGTACACCTAACTTAAATTATAGGTATTCCAAAACCATGTAGACATTTCTTCACACAACCGAAACATTGCCGTTTTAATGAAATACGAGGAAAATGTGCCTTTTTTATAAAATTTCTACATGGTACTTTTTTCAGCCATTTAAAAAACGCATAGCTGAAAAAAACTGCATGTGGTTTGATGATTTGATCAGTTCTTTCTCTGATAAAGAAAAGGAAATTCTCCACTCCAAAGAATAATCTGTTTTTGCACCAAATTTACTACCAATAGGAACCAATAAAACACCAAGACGGAAAATATTTGAAAGCACAACATCCGTTGGCCATCCAGAATAACTATTTCTTGTACCCCAGTGTCTTGCTATGGACGCC
>JAULBM010053476.1:0-10472 GCA_032357055.1 Geukensia granosissima
GGATGCTAATCGTGAAATTATCACCAGTAACGGACATCGTCTAGAAACTCCGATTGTGGTTCCAGAAGAATTAGATCCTAAAACTATTAGTATTGATACCTTAGGGCGAGTAGGTGCTAAAGGCCTGATTACTGGTGAGCCGGTTGAATTTGCCCAACTTTACACTAGCCGTTTTGTCAACCCGGCTGGATTACTTAGTTTAGGAGAAAATCTTTATCGAGCTACTGAAGGATCCGGAGCAGAAGTAGAAGGAATTCCCGGAACAGAAGGGCAACCTCAAGTGATTCAAGGTTTCCTCGAAATGTCGAATGTAAAAGTTGTCGATGAGATGGTCAATATGATTACCTCTCAAAGGGCTTATGAACTTAATTCCAAGTCGATTCAAACTTCGGATAGCATGCTTCAAACTGCGATTGCTTTAAAACAATAGTTTATTTATTTTTTAAATTTAGGATTAGGTTAATCGCCTAATCATCTAGATTAATCATCTAGGATCAAAAGCTTTCTTAAATTTCTCTAAATCTTGGGCGGTATTAATATCGATAAGGTTTTCTTGGCAGGAAGAAACAAATATCTTGCCACCATTTTCCAACACTCGTAGCTGTTCTAGCTTCTCAATTTCTTCTAGTTGGGTAGATTGTTGTTGAACATATTCAATTAGAAATTCTCTCTTGAAACCATAAAAACCTAAATGTTTATAGTATTGGGTGGGCTGGTTGTCTCGGGCATAAGGTATTTTTGATCTTGAAAAATATAGGGCAAATCCTTGTTTGTCGGTGACTACTTTGACTACATTAGGGTCTTGGGCTTCTTGCTCATTAATTTCTACTTTAAGAGTAGAAACATTAAGATGTGGATGTTCGGAGAAGGGGTTAATCAGGGCTTCTATAATCCTTTGATTGACCATTGGTTCATCGCCTTGGATATTAACCACTAAATCTATGTCTTTAAATTGTTTGGCAACTTCAGCACATCTTTCCGTTCCATTTTGATGTTGCGAACTGGTCATGATTGCTTTGCCTCCAAAAGATTCGACTACTTGAAAGATTTCTTCACTATCGGTAGCGATGATCTTATCGTTTAGCAATGGGGATTCCAAATTATCCCAAACATGTTGAATGATTGTTTTGCCAGCCACTTCAATAAGTGGCTTCCTAGGTAGACGGGTAGAACTAAGACGGGCTGGGATGATCGCGATCGTCTTCAATAGGGTAACGATAAATTAGCGATTAGGACCAGAATAAAAATACTTTGGCCTTACAATAGGAGTTCCCTTTCCATCTCGAGCAATCGATCGATCATAATGAATTTGACATCCAATACCCACACACCTAGACATTCCAAAAAGAACCGTGTAAAAATCATCATCCTCTAGTCCCATGGCATGCAGGAGGCATCCAGATACAGCATCAACGTTAGGATAGGGATTAGAAACTTTTTTATGCTGAGATAGTATTTCAGAACCAGCTTTCCTAATTTTTAGGGCTAGTTTAAAAAGAGGATCATGAAGAGCAATTTTCTCACCTAGATCGTATTGGATGGTTGCCCTAGTGTCTTCAACTCGTAAAACCGCATGACCAAAACCATAAATCACTCCTCCATCATTAAAGATTTTTTCTAGATAATCTTTAACCACCTGAATATCATCAGGGGAACCAATATTGTCGTAGCATTTTTTTACAAAACGAATTGACTCTTGATTAGCTTTACCGTGAAGAGGGCCAGCTAATCCACACATGGCTGCAGTTAATGATTCGAAGAGATTGGCATGACCAGAAGAAACTGCTTTACCCACGAAAGCAGATAGGTTGCCTCCCCCATGATCGAAATGAAGGATATCGAAAACCCTCATCAAATCTAATAATTTAGGGTTTTTGTTAGGAGGATTTATCATGTTGACAAAATTTTCCATGTAACCAAGTTCTGGCTTAGATGGAACTTCCTCCCAGCCATTTTTAATCTGGTAAATTTTAGCTACTAAAACAGGCACAGCGCTAATCGCTTTTAAACAATCTTTTTTCCAGTCTCCAGTCAAGGATTTCATGCCTAAACAATTTAAAGAAGAAATAAACCAATTCATGGGATGTCCATCCTTGGGTAGGTGACGCAAATGGTTAATCACTTCTTCATCAACTGAACTTAATCCAATTAATTCTTTTTTAAAATCATTTAATTGCTTAGTGTTGGGCAGTTCTCCATTAAGGAGTAAATAGATAACTTCTTCAGGGTCTTTATCTGATAATTCATTAACTGGATAGCCGCGATAAGAAAGTCCTAATAAAGGATCCACCTTGCTAGTCGTGCAATGTCCAACCGGCACTCCTCGTAAACCAGTATCTAGATTAGATTCTTTGATCTCGAATAAAATTTTGTCTTCCATTTTGATGTCCTTTTAATTCTTATTATATAATATTTTGTTATTTTTTTATTAAACTAATTGTTTTAAGCGTTCATGCACTTCTTTAACGTGACCCTCTACTTTTACACTTTTAAAAACTTCAACAATTTTCCCCTTTGGGTCAATGATGAAAGTTGTTCGTAATACTCCCATATAGGTTTTCCCATATAATTTTTTTTCTCCCATCACTCCCATAGCATTACAAAGCTCCTTTTCGACATCTGCTAAAAGATTCACTTTAAGTTTTTGAGAAGCAATGAAATTTTGATGCTTTTTTACACTATCTGGACTCACTCCATAGATAGGGACAGTTAGACTCTCAAATTTTTTAATATTGGCAGTGAAATCACAGGCCTCTTTGGTACATCCAGGAGTATTATCTTTTGGATAAAAATATAAGACAGTATATTTGCCTAAAAGGTCTTTTTCAGTAATCGGTTTCCCGTCTTGATTGTCTAATTTAAACTTAGGTAGTTTATCGCCTACTTGTAACATGTGTCCTCCGTATCATTAATTAAATTATAACTTTTAAATCTTGACTAAAATATGCAATGGTTTTTTTGAGACCTTCTTCAATATCTACTTGTGGTTTCCATCCTAGTTTTTCATGGGCAAGAGAAATATCTGGTTTTCGTTTGGTCGGATCATCAGAGGGGAGAGGTTTGGAAATAATTTTAGATGATGAATGGGTTAATTGGATAACTAATTGAGCAAGGTTTAAAACCGTTCGTTCAACTGGATTACCCAAGTTGACAGGGCCAATGAAATTTTCGCTATTCATCATAGCGATGATTCCATCAACCATATCCGTTATGTAACAAAAAGATCTAGTTTGGGAGCCATCACCATATACCGTCAAGTCTTTATTTTGGAGAGCTTGAGTAATAAAATTACTCACTACTCGTCCATCAATAGCTAGCATGTTCTCTCCATAGGTATTGAATATCCTGACTACTTTAACATCAAGCCCATGAGAGCGATGATAATCAAAACATAATGTTTCGGCAGCCCTTTTCCCTTCATCGTAACAAGATCGAATTCCGATAGGGTTGACATGTCCCCAATAACTTTCTTTTTGAGGATGTTCTAGGGGATCTCCATAAATTTCTGAAGTTGAAGTGAATAACAACTTTGCTTTATAGTGTAGGGCAAGTTCGATTAGATTATGAGTACCCCAAATGCTGGTTTTTAAAGTTTGGATGGGATCTTTTTGATAATAGACCGGGGAAGCAGGACAAGCTAAGTGGTAGATTTGATCAATCTTACCTGATATTTTTTTACTAATAAGTTCTGGGTTTATTGGGTCGGTGATATCGTGAGTGATTTCAAAAAATTGTGAGTTATCGATAAAATCTTTGAAATTGTCTTTTCTACCCGTATAATAATTATCAATGGAGATGACTTGATGTCCTTGAGATAAAAGATTGGCAACTAGATTAGAGCCGATAAATCCAGCACCGCCAGTTACAACAATCTTCATCATTTAAATAATATCATTAATTCCTTTAATATTGCAACCTAATTAAATTTAAAAATTAAATTCAGTATAAATTAAATAAATTGGATTAAACATAAAAGAATTCTTCTAACTAAAAATTTTAGCTCTTAGTTGTGTATTTCATAATAAAATATTAACAATGGCCAGATAGCTCAGTCGGTAGAGCAGAGGACTGAAAATCCTCGTGTCGACGGTTCGATTCCGCCTCTGGCCATCTCTTTCTAATTATTTCCTTTATTTTTTTAAGGGTTTTAATAATTTTAATAATTCATCCACCCTATCACCGTTTCCGAGTAGTTGATCTTTTCTTCTTTTTATATAATATCTTAGTCTTTTTTGAGTACTTTCTCCTATACAAATAATGGGGGGAAGGATTTTAACCAGTTGATTTAAATTTTTATTTTTTTTAGCAATTCCAGATAGTTCAGTAAAATTTTTAAAAAAATTATCCACAATAGAGCTAGAAGTAAAAAAAAGGTAATCTAGTTTTAAGATTTCTTCCTTTTGTTTTTCATTTAATTGAAGATAATCTAATCTATAAACTGGGTAAGAATAAAAATTAATTTGCTGTTTTTTAAATTGTTTTTCTAAGAAGGGATTTACTTCTTCAGCACGAATAAAAATAATCGATTGTAATTGATGTTTTTTAATTATTCCCCAAATTCCCTTTTGAGAGTGGGGGTTCGCTTGATAATCGATTGCTATGCCCGCATTTAATAGGCTATTACTGGTAGCAGGACCTACTGAAAGAATACCAAATGGGGATAAAAAAATTGGAATTTTCTTAATCGCTTTTTTTTGACAAATCTCTAAAAACCTTTTAACCGCTTGATCAGAGGTAAATAAAAGGTAGGTTTTTGTTTCCTTAGTATTTTTTGTATTTCTAGAATTTTTAGGAGTTTGCTTGGTTAATTTTTTTAGAGAATACAGTTGCTCTATTAAAAATCCTTCGTAATTTTTAATAGATTGATATTTGATTAAAGGAAAACCTTTAACCTCAATCCCATATTTTTTTAGAGCAAAGCCAAAAGAACTACTCTTACTCCGATCCCTAAATATGCCTAAGCGTATTCCTAAGCGAAGGATATGTGAATTAGTCGTTAATCGAGTGTTTATAAGTTGTCTCGTCTAAAAGATTTTCAAGCTCGCTTGGATCTTTTATTTCCATTTTGACTAGCCATCCATCCGCTTCAGGTGATTGGTTGATTTTCTCTGGGCTATTTTCCAAATCATTATTAACTTCAATAACTTTTCCAGATATTGGAGCATAGATGTCAGAAGCAGCTTTTACAGATTCAATCGAGAGCATTACATCTCCTACCTTAAACTCATCACCTACGGCTGGTAATTGAACAAAAACAATGTCAGAAAGTTCATTCTGAGCATGATCCGTAATTCCCATAGTGACTATATTATCTTCGCGTTTGATCCATTCGTGAGTTTTAGTAAATTTCATTGATCCTCCATGGCATTAATTTTACTATTATTTAAATTTTTTTTGTATAAAAATTGAAGATTTCAACATTCTGCTAAATTGACACTAACATTAGTGGCTAAACCTCCTTCCGAGGTTTCTTTATATTTGGTATTCATATCTTTAGCGGTTTGCCACATCGTTTTAATCACATCATCAAGTTGGACAACACTTTTATCGGGATCACTGTGCAGGGCAATTTGGGTGGCTGTGAGTGCCTTCATCGCTCCCATGGTGTTCCTTTCAATACAAGGAACTTGCACCAATCCTTTAATAGGATCGCAGGTCAATCCTAAATGATGCTCCATGGCGATTTCACTAGCCATTAAAATTCTTCGAATATCACTGCCTTTAGCGGCAGTTAAACCACCAGCTGCCATTGCTGAAGAAACTCCAATTTCAGCTTGACAACCTCCGGTTGCTGCTGAAATGGTCGATCCTTTCTTGAAAAGACTGCCGATTTCACTAGCACAAAGCAAGAATTCTCTTTTTTTTAGGAAATCTACAGGTTCTTGGTTGAAACATAAATAATACATATAGACGGCAGGAATCACTCCCGCCGCACCATTGGTGGGAGCGGTGACCACTTGACTATAGGAGGCATTCTCTTCATTGACAGCCAATGCAAAGCAAATCACCCAATCAGAGATGGTTTCGAAATTTTTTTCGTTTAAACTCCGGATATAATCAATCCAAGTTTGTATCACTTCTAGTGTAGTTTGGGGATTAAAGGGAGGTGGTTGGGGGGCATTTTTAATTAAAGACTGATAAATTTTCTTAGCCCTCCGAGAGACATTAATGCCTCCAGGTAGAACTCCTTCTTGATGGCAACCTCGGTAGATGCATGATAGCATAGCATGACTAATTCGGTTGATAAAGTCATTAATTTCTTCTCCACTCTTCCAAGCTAGCTCATTAGCCATCACTTGTTCAGCAATATTTAATCCATGTTCTTTATAGTAATTAATAATGTCTTTGGCTTGATTGATTGGATAGGGAAAATTTTTCTGGTTATCAATATTTTTAGAATTTTGACTAGCTTTTTCGATGAAACCCCCACCGATGGAATGATAAATAACTTTAAAACTTTTTTTCTTTTCAAAATGAGCCACCATGACCATGGTATTAGGATGCTTTAATTTTCCAGTAAAAAAAGTAGCTTTGTCGCTATTTAAAGTAAATAAAATATCTTTTTTAAGATTAAAACTAATAGTTTTCTTGCCAAATAGGTGGATGATATTTTCGTTTTTGATTTGAGCTAGTTTATTTGGAATGGTTGAGGGATCTATTTGATCGGGTTTTTCTCCCTGCAATCCCATTAAAATACCTAGATCAGTCCCATGTCCTTTTCCAGTTTTACAAAGAGAGCCAAGCAGTTCAACTTTAATAGAGGTGACTTCTAGAAGAAGTCCTTTCTCTTCTAAGGTTTGAATGAAGTCATAGCTCGCTTTCCAAGGCCCCATGGTGTGAGAACTAGACGGGCCGATACCTATTTTAAAGATATCAAAAATACTAATATCGCTTCTAGGAGACTTCTTAAACTTATTAAGAGGATTAATATTTGACACAGGTAACTTTGCTTAAAAATTCTAATTTTTAAAATATTATAAAATGGATTGTAATATAAGGTTTAGTTTTTTTAAAATCAATTTTTTTTAATATTCAACCACTAAAAATGGTTATTTTAATTCCATGATAAAATATATTACTTGTTTTGAGTAATATATTAATTCTTTTAAAGCCATTCAATCGTTTTTATTTCTAGATGTGTAATTCGGATAATCTAGACAATTATTTCTTAAACAGAACATCACTTCTTCCTTTGATTAAACAATGGAGGGAACAAGGGGATAAAATTGGTTTTACATCTGGCTCCTTTGATCTTCTTCACAATGGACATGTAACCTATCTTCTGCAAGCTAAATCAAGATGTGATCGGTTAGTAGTTGGTGTTAATAGCGATGCGTCCGTTAAAAGTTATAAAGGTTTTCGCCGTCCAATTGTTGGAGAAAAAGATAGACTAAAGTTGGTAGCTAATTTAAAATCAGTAGATGCCGCTTTCTTATTTGAAGAACCAAAAAATAAAGAAAATATTTTAGCCATTAAGCCCGACTTTTATATTAAGGGTGGCGATTATCACACCAGTCAACTCAGTTCATCAAAATACCTAGATGCTTGGGGCGGTCAAGAAATCATTTTAGGTTTTGAGAAAGGTTATTCTACTACCAATCTTATTGACATCATCCTAGAACGTTACTATGATGAGCTTCCCCAGTCAATTCCTCACCAGCAAGATTCTTCAGTTAAAAGTCCAGTTGTCTTCCTTGATCGAGATGGTGTGATAAATGAAGAAGTTGAATATTTACACGATCCTAAAGATTTTGTTCTTTGCCCTAATGTCATTGTAGCTTTGAAAAAATTAATCCAATCTAAATTTAAATTAGTGGTTATTACCAATCAGCCAGGAATTGGTCTAGGTTATTTTACTAAGAAAGATTTTTTTCTAGTAAATAAAAAGATGTTATCCACTTTGAGTAAAGAGCAAATTAAACTGGATAAAATTTATTATTGTCCTCATTCTCTTAGTGAAGATTGTCAATGTCGTAAACCCGGCACGGCTCTCTTAGAAAGAGCATTTACAGAGCTAAATATTATCAAAGAAAAAAGTTTTTTTATTGGTGATAAAACTTCTGACATATTAGCGGGTGCTAATATGGGACTCAAAACTATTTTAGTTAAAACCGGTCATGGGGGGAAGGACAAGCAATATCAAGTTGATCCTGATTATCAAGCAGAGGACTTGGATCAAGCAGCAGAATGGATACTTAAACAGCATGTTAAATAAAACTAAATAATATATGGGCAAGGATCGATCTAAAAAATTTCATTTAAAATTTAGTGAACATCATCAGTTAAGCGGAAATCGAAAACCAGAATCTAATTATTATCGAAGGTTAATCGCTTCTAAAAAGATAACCTACCTCCATAGTTTAATAGAGAATATCGATCAAGTAGTAATCGTTAGTTCCTTTGTGACTCCAGAAATCAAACCGGGATTGATCGATCGATTTTTGGTTCTCTCTCACCATTTTGGAAAAAACGTATTTATTATATTAACTAAGAAGGATTTGGTGGATGAAGAAATTATTAATTATTATAAGTCCATCTATCAAGACTATTATGATACCTTGGTTATCTCTAATCAGGATACTAAGGATACTATAGCAAAAAAAAATCATTTAGAAAATCAAGCTAACAAATCACTTAAAAATTCTAAAGAACAAAATAAGGATAAAACTGATAGTCAGTTACTGGATACGATAAGGAACAAATTCAAAGGAGTGCATACTGCTATTGTTGGACATTCTGGGGTGGGCAAGACCAGTCTGCTTAATCGCATTGACGAGCATTACAAAGGAATGGTGAATACCGTCTCCACTTATACTAATCGAGGACGACATACCACCACTCGGATAAAGAAGCATGATTTTTCTTTTGGGGGATCGGTTTATGATATGCCTGGTCTTAAAGAAGTTGATTACATAGATTTACAAAAAAATCAGTTAAAAAACTATTATCCCGAGTTTCGTCATTTTGAAGAGAGTTGTGCTTATAAAAACTGTCTTCATATTCACGAACCAAACTGTAAGGTTAAACTAGCTGTGGAAGAGGGAAAAATTCATAATGTTCGCTATCAAAATTATATTAATATTTTAGATAGTCTTAGTTGTTGAGTGGAAGTTAAAATTAAATAGAAAGTTAAATAGTTTATAAGTTTAGGAATGAAGGGCGAGGATTCTTTCTTGGTTTTCTTTCTCTCTTAGTTTATCAGTAATTTCTTCAATATTGCCTTCCATGAAGTCTTCTAATCGATAAATGGTAACTTGAACTCGATGATCGCTTACTCGAGATTGCGGGTAATTATAAGTTCTAATTTTTTCAGATCTCTCCCCAGTACCGATTTGACTCTTCCGCTGTTGATCTTGAGCTTGCTTAATTTCTCTTTGTTTTTGTTCGTATAAACGAGCTCTTAAAATCACCATGGCCTTATTTTTATTTTTGGTTTGTGATCTCTCGTCTTGGCAGGTTACTACTATTTTGCTGGGTAGGTGAGTAATCCGGATAGCCGAGTCAGTGGTGTTGACATGTTGACCTCCAGCTCCACTAGATCGATAAGTATCGATTTTTAAATCTTTATCTAAAATTTCTACATCCGCTTCTTCGGCTTCAGGAAGGACTGCCACGGTCACTGTTGACGTATGGACTCGACCATTGGTTTCAGTACGAGGAATTCTTTGCACACGGTGAACTCCAGTTTCATATTTTAAATTTGCAAAAACATTTTTACCCGTCACAGAAAAAATAACTTCTTTAAATCCTTTTAGTCCACTTTCAGAGCTGGAGAGGATTTCTAGATTCCACCGGTTTTTTTCACTAAAAAGGGAATACATTCTGAATAAATCAGCAGCGAAAAGACTGGCTTCTTCCCCGCCAGTTCCTGCTCGAATTTCTACAATGACATTGCGGTTATCTGCTTCCGATTTAGGGAGCATTAAAACGAGTAGTTGGCTTTCTAAATTCTCTAAGGAGTTTTTTTCATTAGCTAATTCTTCTTCAACATAAGACTTCATCTCTTCATCGGTTTCCTGTTCAAGCATTTTTTTGCATTCAGAAATCTTAGTTTTAGTTTTTTCAATTTCTTGAGAATGGGTGTAAATTTCTTCTAAGCGATTGAATTCATGGATAGTTTTTTTGTAATTAGAAATATCCTTGATTAAATTAGGATCAGAGAGTTTTTCTTTTAATAACTCGTAGTTATTTTTTATAGTGATTAATTGTTCTTCGAACATGTTTTAATTTAAAATTAGCAAATTGGGAAAAAGTCTAATTGCTTCTTAAAATTAACATTCTCTTCAATTTGTTGTTTGAGTTTATAAGGGGAGCCAATTAGGTAAGCAGTCAATTTTTTATTTTTAGTTTGCAAATTAACTTTTTCATAATGAGGAAGGATTTCGGAAGGCATTTTGTCATAATGTTCTTCTTTAAAATAAAGTGGAATTCCTTCTTTAAAGAGAATTTCGATGTCTTCTATATTGGCATTG
>JAULBM010053487.1:0-10471 GCA_032357055.1 Geukensia granosissima
TTTTGATCTCCGGTTCCTACACTATCTTGGGGTACTCAGGCTTCCTCCACCGGTAAAATTGACCGCCGTGATATGACTGAAATATTATTGAAGATAGCGTTAAACGTCAATCAATCAAATAAACAAACATACGAATAGTCACAGACTTAAGTATGCGTCTGGCCCCTGTTTAGGGAAATATTTCGTGGATATTCAAGACAAATTAAAGAGTGATGATGAATGACCCAGATACTACATTTCGACTACTAGTATGTGTCGACCATTCTTTGCTCTTCATTGCTCTAGAAAGATCATACATACCGCAGAAGCAGCAATGTTGATTATTACGTCTTTGCCAAACCGACTGGGGATCGAACGTACGAACTCCCGAATTTGAGAACAGCAGACTAAAACATTACAACTGAAGCCGATTCTACTCATTAGTTTAAAGTGTCGGCCTAACGGGATGTCGGACTAATGGGGTATCGGACTATTGTGGTGTCGGACTAATGGGGCGTTAAAAAATCGTTAATCATTAAAGGGGCGACCCCAGTTTGGGGTGCCAAGTAAACTGTGGACAAAGTTGTTGTTTTTGCGTTTATTAGGAAAATTCTAAAAATTATAATAAAGTTCTGGTATCTGTTTTCAAGGTACCGACTGCATTTAATTAATTTATTAAAGATATAAACATGAATAATTTTTCAAATTATTTTTTTTCAAAAGTATCACATGCTAAAATCAAATCAATAACTTACCAATTAAGTACGAATATTTGCAATATTTTGGAAATCTACATATCATTATAATCAGAGTGTGACAAAGAGTCAAATAAGAAGTTAAAAGACACCAGAAAAGTACTTTATATTACAAACAATAAGTGAAAATTATCAAATGACAAAAACGTCATGCTTTTGTTAGAGTAATCTCTCATGTTCCATTGAAAATTCATTGTAAAATTGAAATTCTGATTTCAAGTTTCCCAAGTTAGATTTTTTGGACTTTTTTCTGTGTATACTACAGAAATATATAATAAAATATCTTGCAAGTGGTTCACGGTTAAAGTCTATTTTGACTAGATTTAAAAATTGAATTTTACTGCAGGGTGAGTTGCGGCAAAAACAATTTCGAACGGTATATAACACAGTGTAACATTGACATACTTCTTGCTTAACATTCTACACATTTTTAAAAACATAACAGGCCGATAGCTTCTTAAAATATAACAATAAATTTGGAACTTCTTTTATACGAGGCGAAAAAGGCCAGCCGAAATTGTTTACATTAGTTGCAAATGAGAAACTAGGTTTGCTGTGATAAACTGTAAGAAAAAAAATATCTGTTTCGTGATAATGGAATAAAAATGGTTGTCCCTTATACGCTAATCGTTTATTTGGCAAGGAAAGATATGGAGTAAAAGTCGAGGATTTCGCGACACGTACCTAACCACAATCATTCAATTAACTTTGAACATGTATTATGAATTCATTCCAAGATTATAAAGTTGGCTACAATATTTTTTTCATACTTTTATGAACTATGTATCAGGATACAGAAAATCTTTCCTGTTCCCGGCTACTGGGCTAAGCAGAAATTTTATTGTTCATATATCTTTGCATTTTCGTAGCTATTATATGGTGATCCGATTTTCAATCAAATTTCATACATTTTAAAATCAAATAAAAGTACAGTCGGTCAGCGAATCAGTTGAGTGTGATAATTGTTGACGACTTGCTTTAGGGTTTTAGTTTGAATGACAATTATGCCATAAAATTCACACTTTTCAACCTGTGTTTACATGCAAGCGTCATGTCGGTATCCAGTATGATTCATCTCACGATTATTTAAAAGGGCATATTACAGTATAATAATCAATGATGATGATGAATGAACTTAATTTACTAGACCGACACGCTGAGTCGAATTTTGTTCGTGCTAGCTCACAAAAGCAACAGTCTGCAGGAAAACATGCCACCTTACCCAGACACATTATCCTGTCTTTGCTATTACTCCTAAATGTTGAGTGCCTAGCGGTGAACCACTAAATACTTATTTTGATGTCTTTGGTTTGAACTCGAAATGAGCACGCTAACCACGAAACATTGCACAACCGAGGCGGTAGCCAAGTTAATGAGACATAGTTCCTCGGTATAAACAAAACAAAATAAGTCAAAGGAATTTAATGTGATTGTGCTATTATATCTTTATTGATAATAAACCCAACTGGGTTAATCAAAAAACACATATAAAACAACAATACAACATCAGAAATTTACATTATACAAGAAAAGTAAATAATGATGTATAGGGACGGTGAACATTAAAAATCGCGACGCGTTTAAAAATGTGACTGAAAAAAATCAGACCCGACCCCTTTTCAGTTGTGGTGAAACATAAAATTACAACCAGGATGATTAATGATTTTTAAAGTAGGTGATGGAATATTATCACGACACACAGTTTTATTTCTTTGTGTTTTCCCGAAGGTAAACTTCAAAATTGATACTCGTATACATGTGATTTTTGCTGACTAATGTCCTCCTAGTTAATTTTTGTACCCCCACACAGAAGTATTCAAACGCACTGCCAAAATCTAAATAACTGTTTATAAAATTAAAAATAATATTAACAGATGACCTAGATTTTTTCCAAAAAAAATAAACCGTTAAATTGGATTCTATCACATTGTCCGTTTGGTAGAATTATCCGCCAAATCAGTCGGTATGTAAAATATAATTTATTAATATTTTTGATCAAAATTTCAATCTATATAACCCATTATTTGACAAACGTTTGTTAATACATCGTTAACTAAAATAGATCTTAATCAGACACATGTGAGATTGGCAAAGTAAGCGATTTAATACCTATAATAGTATTATGTTAAAGTTAACGGTAAGAGAGGAAGAGAGAGTCGACTTTGAAGACGGAATTTGACGAGAAAATGTGTCCTTAAACGGAATAGGCTTTCTTTTGTATACCCCGCCTTCAGACGACTGGGGAATTAAGTTTTACCCCGTCCGTCTGTCTCCGTCAGTCCGTCCGTCCTATTTACTTAAATATTTCTCCGGTTGTGTATGTTGTATGAATTAGCATAGTCAGCGTGAGTTGAACGCGTCTACCCTTTTCAGGTCTGACATATGTCTGCTACCTGTTTGCCGGGACGGGGTTTTCCGTGTCCCACGGACATACTGTCTCTGTTTCTATTGGTTTTGGTGTGTATTATTAAAGATTTGGCTTTTTAAGATAATGCAGGAAAATATTTAAGGTAGCTGTCTGTTGCATATTATATTCTAAATCACATGTTACTCCAGACCTATTTTTTAATTTTTAATTTGCTTTGATATGAAAATGAAAAGATATCGGATAAATGTCAGAAAGACTGCAGCATGATTCAAAAATGCAAGTTGACAAGACTTTTTCATTGCTATTCTTGTAATTCGCAGTTAGGCCTAAAAAGGAACCGTAGCCCATCACGGCATTACATCAAGTTCAAATCGACCCTTTCATAACCGTAACTTCTTATTCTTTATCAATAATCTAGTAAATAATATGTATGTTCTCGCCATGATATGGCTTAAATACTGACGACGTGGCGTTAAACACCAAGCAATCAAACAATATATCAATAATCGCTACATATGCTTATTATTCATATAAGGTATATATCAATAAATCATAACTCATTCATGCCAATAATCTCAATCAATCATTTAATCACTGTTTCATTTCTCCGTTTTATTCCCTGAAGAATAAAAGGTGTTATGGGTATGTCCCATCTGGATTTAAAAATTCCGGCTGCTGTTTGGTGAGATGTGTGCGATCTTTTTGAATTTTTTTTTTTTGCATATCTTCCATTTCTTACCAAATTGAAAAAAACGTTCTTCAAATGAAATGATATCTGAATAAATGCCATTCTACAGGTAAGTATTAGGTATATTGCAAATATGTAAATAATATTTATATTTTGTAAATATTAACAGTTGACTAGATACCATTAAAAGGCCAAACTATTTTATATTCGATTCCATCAAAACCTTATTCAACACTTATCATCAATCTAAAATGTACTTAAAATTTAATATAGGATTTTTTTATCAACATTTAAACTCAGATCTAAAAACCCATTGTATGACAATTTAAAATTCATTGTTATGCATCGTTAACTTTAAAATAGATTTTGATCAGATATATCTTAAATTGGACGAAAACGGTTTGATAGCTATATTGGTGATGTGTTTACCACCTGCCAGGGGAGAAAGACCAGAATGTCCTTTAAAAGTATTTCTTATTACAATCGAAGACCGTTATCAATTTTGAATTGTATTAGATGTATGTTGTATTGAACCCCTTAATTCTGATTGGTGTAACGGCAATCATGTGACTTGTAATTCTGCAGGAACGAGAAGCCTTCGCTCTTACTCCTAAATGCTGCGTACTTAGTGAAGAAACAGCAAATACCAATTTTAATGTTTTTGGTGCGTACTTAGTGAAGAAGCAGCAAATACCAATTTTAATGTTTTTGGTTTGACCCGGCCGGGGATCGAACCCACGACCTTCCACACTTACACTACCGAGGCGGTCTAAGCTCAGTCCGATAAAACTCGTAAACGAGAAGTTATTAATCAACCATTGAAACTGCAGTTATTTACACTTTAAGTGAGGCTTTTTGTAACAAATCTAGCCCTATATATAATATTAAGATCTATTTCAGGGAAAACTGACCTAGTAGATATTTAAATCCGAATTGTTTCACAGAACCGCACGGTCGTTATTTGTTCAGAACTTGTTTTATATTGAAAACACCAGAGTTCACCCTAAAGATAACTTTTAATTTTTATAATTAATCATTAATTTATTGTATCACTTAATATAATACGCAATACAAATATAATACTCAATACACCGAGTTAAATAAAAAATCAATTAAAGTATAGAATACAATCCACTCAACTATTTAAATATTCATTCTGTGTGGATTTAAATGTCAAGGTCACTCTTGAAAACAAATGATCCACAACAAGGAAGTGCATATGTAACTTGATATTAAGTATACTCAATACCATTTAAAAGTTTCGATCCCAATTTGGCATTAAGCCGACCTCCCAGACAGCAAGCAATAGTTGAAACAACGTTGGCCAAACAATGACCATTATGATGGGCCGAAATAAGGTAGCAATGTTGGTCCACGTTTGAAGTCCAAAGTTGGTCCTTCAAGTTGTTCACCGTAGTTTGGATTTAACCAAATGCCAACTTTGGCCCGGCTTATTGAAATTCTTAAATCATCCCAACTAAATCCAGACAACACAGGTGCTTAATTAGCTCAACTTTAGCACAACGTTTATTTAGTGTTGGGATGTGGTTAGTCATTATTGGCTTGATTAGTGTGGTCCACAGTGTTGTCACTAGAGAATTTTCTTCTAGAGATACATTGAGACATAAAATCGTGGACCAAAGTCCCAACAACAAAATCACTGTGCTAACTGAGCAATTCAAAAGCCAAAATATTGACAATATCTTGGTAGAACAAACTTTCTTAATCATCCGACCATAAATTGAACCCTTTTAAAACAAACGTGATGACCTAATTGTGTATCAAACTTAAATGATAAAAGATAGGTGGGCCTACTTTTATTTTCGTAAAACAATGTACAAAAGATTTATGCCTACTTTTGATTATCGTAGAAATAATGGTAATGCGCATTTCGTTAAATTATGCTTTTACGAACGTTGCCCCGGTATCTAAACAATGTTTGTAACAGACATAGCTAAATTTGTATAAAACTTGTGTATAGTAATATTGGTCCAATGCTGTCGTGCCAACCCTAACCAGTAGCCAACGATACAAACCATTTTCCATCTGGGCTGGTAATGTTTAGTCCAGAAAAAGTAATTTGTTCTCATTTGATATGTTTTAGTTATTTTTTGACATAAAGCTCGAATTGTTTTCTCTAGATCTATTAAGCATTGAAATATCTGCATTCTGTATTAATAATTTTGAAATAGTGTGCGGTGCCACACTTTTTTGTCCAAATGTTATGAAATTTTCAACATGAAAAATGACGCGTGTTTGTTACAATTTTATTAAAACAGTTAATGGTTCTTGTTTCAGATAAGTCATGATATCAGTAGACACAAAATAAATTTCTATTTTTTCGGTTCCCCCCCTTTTTTTTTTGGTTTCTTTTGAAAATAAGAATCATTTTAGTAAAGAAACTGGGAGGTTACTCTTTAAAATATATATATATATATATATAACATAACGAAATTCGTGATTCTTTTCCCATTACAATTACCAAGCCAATACCGTGGGTGGGGGTTATTTTCCCCATAGATACATTTTCCGCCCAGTACGCGTGCTTTTAAGCTTGTATGGTTTATAAGTATTTAGGGCACAGTGTATTTTTATATTGATAACACCTAACGTATACAATCATTACTATTCGACTATTTATGCTTACTCTAATATTTCGATAGCAAAGCGGATATAATCGAGTAGTTTTCCACACCTGTCTTTGAAATTTATTTTAAAATGCACTTTGTCTTTGTGCATATCAGAATTCCAGGTGTGGCAGATAATAGGGGTAATTTGTTTGTATACGAAAAAGAGTTATTCTGCCCGACAATAAGCTTAAAATGAAGATATTGTTTGCAACATACCAATCTGCTGAAAAATTCAACAAGGTTTCTGAACAATTAAAAAGAACAAATATCTACAAGGGATATACTAATTATTGTTTAACTACTTTCAGCCATCATTATCAGTCTTAGTAATTTGTGCAATAATGGTTAAATGGATATTAGGATCAGATCGTTGAGTGATTGATTGAATGTTGAATGTCTAGTGGCTAATATTTCATGCATATTCAGGACGAGAGTATATAAATGAATGATGGTGAATGAATCCTGCTTTTTACTAGATAAACACGCTGCTAGTAACCGTCCGAAGAAAGACATATCACTTTACCCAAACAACCTAACCTTCGAAGCGATCGGGACAATTCTCCATCGTTGTTTCATAAAATCTTTTAAAACTTCCTAAATCCTTGCTATTGTAATCGTCAATGAATGCCACATGTTTTCTGATTAGTATAGAAAAGTGTTAAGAAAAACACCCATAATG
Source organism: Geukensia granosissima (assembly GCA_032357055.1). Lineage (NCBI taxonomy): Eukaryota > Metazoa > Mollusca > Bivalvia > Mytilida > Mytilidae > Geukensia > Geukensia granosissima. Next base: position 7,100 of record JAULBM010053487.1, read on the forward strand.
CTTGAAATCATTGACGAGTCAGTTGAATAACATTTCATCAGAACCAAAGTTAGGATCACAACTGTTGTTTTTAACGTTGAATTGATGCTTGTTGTTTTTTGCACTTTAGTATCCCAGTTCAGGAAGACTTTCGCAGTCACCCTTTTGTACAAAATCACAATTTATTTGACATTGGAATTTAGCCGTTTACAAAGGCAAAAACACTATGATCAAGCAAATTAAAGTTTTAATAACGGCAGGTTTTCTCGATACAGCGATTAAAATATGTTTATACATATAGAACCATTATTGAAAATCATCTTGACGTATATTTACTAGCGGGGGTTTCTAACCCCGTCCTGCATTCACTGAATTCGACGATAAATTGCATCTATTAAAATATTTCACGAAATACTTCAAAGGATATTTCTATTTTGTCAGAAATAAAAATTATAACTATTTTGAACTAATACAACTCGAACACATCTAACAATTCTACAATAGAAACTATAAGGGTGATTTAAAGTTTAACACGGTTATTTGACATAAAGGTATCTTGTCTGTAACCGTGTTTCTTTACAGTTTAATTGCACCGATTATGTTACACTGTTTGACTTTAATGTCATATGAAGTAAAAGTAACTGTCAAACATGTCAAGTCTTGTGAACATTCCATGTCGGATACTATAAAATGAAAGTCTCAGTGTTTAAAGTTTAGCGGATGCTGAATAATACCATCAAGAAGTTAAAACAGAAAACCCACGAACGGCATAAAAAGGATGAATATCAGATACATCGACAAAAGTGGCATATCCTGTTTTTATACAAAAGTCCATAGAAGAGACCTTGGCCGGCCAACACAATGAAACGAAAGACAAAAACAGTGCACACAACACTACACTTAAACCTAAAGCTGGAGTAACACGAACCCTAGATGGAATCAGGTGCTCCGGAAAGATATGTAACTCAGTAGACGAAGTCTGTATTAAGTCACACTTCTGATTATAAGTCACGTCCCAGTTAAAAAAAAAACCTCGACCGCGAAAAAAAAACGTTATTGCTTAACCGCTGACAGTAAAAAGTTAATGTTTGTATGTATATGTATTTATAATCCAATGTATTGAATAACTTTTGGTACTGGGTATTTTCTCTTACTTTTGACTTATTTGAAATCATTTGTTGTGACAGATATACACCACAGGCAAAAGCAGTTGTATTGTGTCTCCTAAAAAAGCATAAATTTCACAGACTTGGAAATTGAGATAAAATAGGGAAAATGTTATATAAAATCAAATGAAAAAGCCAAACTGCTCATTTTTATTTTGAGTTTCATTTTGTTTGTGTAGCAAATAAGACGTGTTATAAACAGTATCACGCAATTGTGAAAACGTAATTTTATGATTATTCCTGTCATGTGTGAAATTGAGTAATTCATGTGTATACTATTATGCTATATGCCATTTTAATATTTCCGTCAATTAGGAACTTTTACTTTCGATCGATATAATAAATTAAAGAAACATTAGAAAGTATTATTGAAAACCCAAAAAGTAGGACAATACTAAAAGTAATTACAACGTCATCAGATATTTTATATAAAAAACATTATTCTGAAATGCTAAATGGGATTTGATAATACTAAATAAATAAGTCGTTTTTCATTATTTTATTTTCTTTCGTTGTTTTCTGTTTAATCTGACTACTATTTGAAAAATTTCTGTTTAGGGAACGACAAACAATTAAACTCTGAAAGGTGAAAGGGGGGATCACAAAAATGTTCTGATGCTGAACTTTATCAAAACAAATTCTGAACAGGCAGGCAACAAAGAATATTCAGCTGAATTCAGTTTCTCTCGTCATAGATTTTACAGTATATATAGCTACAAAGTTGAAAAAAAAATCCGATTAATCGCTGTGAAAAACTAAAAACAATGCGGGCCAGAAAAAATTTTTCGCCTGCTTTGCGAGCCAGATTATTTTTTCGTATATAGTTAATGTAAGAACATTTTTTTGGAAAATATAAATTTCCAATCCAGATGCTGGCCAGATTATTATGTTTTTTTTTTGACAAAATCAGGACCAGAAATTTTTTTTCTAAAAAAACCCACACCCCTCCTCGAAAATCAAATGGTCCGTGCCTAATCACAGTTTTCGACGAAAAGCTGAAAAAACACTTCTTTGATATATATGAATATATAATCGATGATAGGTCTTGTACGTTATCATTAATTTGACATGTCATTTTTCTTTGTTAAAATTTGGTACGTTCCCGTTGTTTTCCAAATATTCTATTGAATATTTCAGTTGTAAGCTGAAAGTTGTTTTTCCTGGTCAGGTCTATTTTCAGAAACAGATCGAGTCTTTGAAATCCAGTCCTGATATGACGCAATTACTTTATGTAAATTGATATGAATTAATAACTCACCATACTATTGTATTTAAGTAATGATTGAGAAATTAGAAATTGATCAATTTTAAACTAAATAATTCATTCTTCAGTTCATTGTGTGTAGTTTACTTTTACACACCTTAAACATTTTACCAAATGATCCAAAACAATTTAAAAATTATAGCACTATACATTTCGTGTTAATAATTGTTATTTTTGTACCTTTGTGTAATAAAGGATATTCATTGAAAGTAAATTTAAATTCTTGATTTTTGTCCAAATCGTTGAGCAGAAATGCTATTTTTAAATGTTAGTTAGTTCATCTACGACACGTCTTGTTGAAGTTTTTTTTGCTGGGAAGCCGCTATACTCTGTCCAACCGTCCGAAACATGTACACTAACTCAAAATTGATGTATCCGATTTTTCTTTAATTTTTATATGTTGTTGGGATTTATGATCCTGGTTCCCTTTCGTTTTTTATTTCTGATTTATCGTTACGGAGTTGTGACACCAAACAGCCTGCATAAAATACACCAGAATTCCAAAAATCAATAAATCCTATAAGAAATGAATTACATAAACCATTTACTTATTCATTTTGTGTGTATTAAAATGCTAGTGTCCTTCTTATGTAATTTCAACATGAAAAAAATTCTGAAACACTGAAAATACGGAAGGGCCTTGAAAAGTTATGCACTAAGTAGTGGTCCCTGCCGTCGGATTTGGCTTCCCATTTCGATTTTTTTGGATTTGAGTTCCTCTTTTGCTATAATTGAATCTTTGACTTCCTATGTTTCGGTTCCAATGCTACTGATGAGAGGTTACTAATTGAAATGTACATAAAGCATACCTAAATTTTCCATATTTCTTTAACATTGGTAATTTTTTATTTTGAAACCACTGGGTCGATACCTCTGCTGGTGGAAGATTGGTCCCCGAGGGTATTCACCAGCCCAGTTGTCAGACTTGTCTGACATGAAATTTATCTAACAATGTTTTACAGA
>JAULBM010053498.1:0-10471 GCA_032357055.1 Geukensia granosissima
TCGGGAAATTTTTCTTCCCGCGACTGGTATTTTTTCGCAAATACCCCTCCCTGTCATGATATATCTGTTTAATAAATGATAAAAAAGACCAATAGAGAATTTTTGAATTGTGTTTGCACTTAATATGAAAAACTCAGAGATTTAAAATGAAAAACCTTCAAACATTGGTGTGCTTCTGCCTTTCTAAAATGGAAAAAAACCTATGAAAGTCATGTAAATGTTGGTTAAGAAAACTGTTGACTAGTGCTATGGGAATTTCTTGCACAATTGTGATTTTCCATTAAAAGTGCATGATTATCATATGTTTTATATTATACATGTATTTGTAGGGTACAAGAGCTAATGATACAACAAAGGAGTTTCGATTAGCCAGGGACCAAAAGAAAATTATTGTGTCACCACACTGGCTGTTCATGGTAAGATGTAACTCTAAAATGTCTTGAGAGAAGCTCGTATTGAATTCTACAAAAGACTTATAATTTTGTAATATTCATCAATATCCATCTATACTCAATGTCAGAGTTGGTTGGAATGGGTAATATGGTTATCAAAGAAAAATGGTGTACCATATTCTTATAAAATAGTGTTTATTTTGTAGATCAAAAAGTGAAAGCAAGTTGCATTAAAACATTTTAGCAATTACAAAATATTTTAAGCTGTGCAAAGTTTTTTGTTCTCAAAGGAGATTTTACATTGTAAAATTAGCCATTTGTTGCTGGAAGTGGCTCTTTGCATGTGCTAGTGCAAGATCAGGAGTACACATTGTCAGTGCTGCATAATAATAAAATAATTAAACTAGGAACCTGCCAAAATGCTTTTAAGGTTGGCCAGAATGGAATTTATAAAGTAATGCTTATTATAGGAAACAAGAAGTGGTCCAAATAAAAGTAATGTGTACAATTTTTTTCAATAATTTTATCTAGGTCAAACTAAATAGCTTTTACGAAAAACAAAGATTGCCAACACAGTTAAATCTCTGAAGAGAAATTTAGGGATAGATAATAGCACGAAAAACATTTTTGCATAGGGGAAATCATTAACTGTTAGCCATAGGATAATTCTTTCATTTTATTTTAAGTAAATACACAGGCAGAAATTCACATAAATTCAAGCTCGAAAATCCCATACCACAAGAGTAAAGTAACCCTACATCAGTACAGAACAAATATTTACTGTATATTATATTTTTGTAGTGTAAAGAACAGAACGCTTGGGTGGACGAAACATTGTTTCCTCATAATTACAATCCAAATCTCACCCTGGTAAGTCAGCCATATACAGTTAATGGACAGCCTGTAGTTTTTTCCAATGTACATGTAATAGACCCTTTTACTGATGCTGCGTTTGACTCTTGCCTGGAAGCAGCTTCCAGCTATACGACATTTGCAACACAAAAGTTGTAACATCATATTTGATTGTCCGTCAACGTCATTTTTCCGCCCAAAGTAACAGGAACGCAGTTACAGTAAAAGGGTCTATTAAATTTCTTAAAAAGGAAGAGATGTCCGTGATAAGAACACTTTAATCTTGAGAGTAATATTCAATTTCCAGCATGATTTTAATTTTAATTTTCTGTGAAAATTTAATAAAGTCATATTGGGAATACTGTAAATTCAGAAATTATTGCATTCATTAATTATTTCAATTTTTAACTTCACTGCAAATTTTGAGATTAATTAATGCAATTTTAAGAAAACCCTGCAAATGTAGTTAACAGATACATGTATAAGAATGCAAGTTCTTTTTTGGGGGGGGATTATCAAAGAGTCTCATTATTTGCAATAATAAAACATCACATTAATTTCTTAATGTACAGTAAAATTGGTGTTTATTATCAACATTTTGGTTAACCATGTTTCAGGAAAGTTCATTAAAAGTTGGGTTTAAATATTTTGCAAAATATTTTTTCTACATGAGGTCGGGGGAAAGATTAATATATGCAAATAATTGTGCAGCATTTTTCAAAGGTACCACAAATACATGTTTTTATGGGTCTACTGATTTCGCTAAAAAAGGGTACCATCTTCTTGATCCCCCCAATTTCCATCGGAATAAAGAGTGGGGGACCCTGTTCTGAGGACATCGTTTATACACCTTGCCAGAAAAAAAAATGTTATATATCAGAGTTGGCAGTCATGTTTATCAGACCCACTACAGCTTAATTTGATAATACTGAAATATATTGACAATCGAACTTGCTTTTTATTTTTGGTCCCATCTATTAAGCAGCCACTGATTTTACAGACCACCAACCTTTTCCATCCTCATTGTTTAAGATTAAATCATGAGTTAATTTTATTTTATAGGTCACCTGTCTTAAATAATCACTTTTCCTTCTTTCCCAAGGTGACCTAAATACAAGTTTGATTGTGGATTTTATTAGAAAAATTTTACATGTATTTTTACATTTTGAATACTGTAAAAATTGAAATTTATTTACACTTTTTGTTAGGGCAATTCCATTAATATGGATGTGGGTGGTTGGGAAGGGAGTTTTGAAATCCCTCCACAACCAACATACCTACATATATTTTTACATTTCTCTAATTCTTTTGTAATTTTCACACTCATCAACTGGTGTTGGAAATCTAGAGGGTTGTTATTTCTCGGCTGACGATTGACTGATTTTCAGACCTCACGTGTTTCGCTTCACGAATTCAAAGACTCTTCACGATCTCATTTCTTACCCTTGAGGACTGAGCTTTCCAAAGACTCTATCAGTTAGGTCGGAGTTTCTTTATTTTTTGGCTAAAACATATGAAAATGCTGTAAAAATAAGTGGTATGTTTGTTTGTTTTGTACACAAATTATGTCCCTTGTAACAAGGTAATGATAAAAGATGTTGCACGATCCCGCGTATGATAGTTTTTAACGATATTTTGATGCTTAAAAAAATTATAGAAACAAAATCTTACATTATAAGCCGTTGATGATCATATTTCTACAGTCTCCATAGTTAAACCTTAAAATTTTTCGGTAAACTTTGAAATTTTTAAGGTTTAACTATCTCAATTGTAGAAATATGATAAACAACGGCTTACAATGTAAGATTCTATATATCTATGATAGGAAGAACACCAATAATGTTCCACAACCCATGTCCAACTTTTAAATTTCACTTTCCACTTAGAATTGGTGGCTAAGAAAGAAGAATTAAGGAGGAATTTGTGTCAAAACAAAAACATATTTGCTTATACTTACTGTGATTCAGCTGTATTATAATCAAAGAGAAACAGTTCTTTTCAGTTATAAAAGTTATTTTTGAAGTTTAAGGAGCAAGCTTTTATGACAGAAATAACCGTTCCTGAGGATTTTCAAATGTCAAAATATTTGTCATTTCAACAGTGACCCCATGTTTTTTTTTAAAGTTTTGCTTAGGAATGGCAAAAGTACTTGATTGCAAATAAATTGGTCAAATTTTATGTATAAATGAATTTTTTGGATCCCAAGTTAGTTTACTTGACTTAATAAACTTGTAGGGGCCTTAGTGGTCTAGCCAGTTGATTTAAACCTACATGTACAGATGACAGTGGCCCAACATCTATACAGCTTGAGTTCGAGCTTGACGTTATACCATACAAAAAGAGAGATTGACTCACATCACACATGATTAGATTTTTCAGTCGGATACTCTGGCTTCCTCCATCAGTAAAGTTGACCTCTGTGATATGGCTGAAATATTGTTGAAAGTAGAGTTAAATCCCAAAATAACAAACAAATAATAAACTGTTCTATTTATTACATAGTCTGTATCAAAGCGGAAGGGTGGAACTCCTGCAAGAACTCCAGCAAGAAGTAATAGGAAAACCAGAACAAATGCACGTACAGATTCGGGAAGTGACCTTCAACCTTCAACACTGACCTTTGACCAGGAATTTGATAAAACCAGGAACATGTTTTCTGATAAAGAAACAGTGAGTGAAAGTGACACTGATAATGAAAAAAGGTCAGGAGCAGGTGTACAGGACACAGATATTGAAATAAGGTCAAGATTAGGTCAGCAAGATTTGGACAGTGAAATAAGGTCACGGCTAGGAAATGTAAAGACAGAGAGTGATGATGCACAGATGAAAGGAGGAAAAAGAACTAAAAAGAGTACTAAAAATTCTAGTGAAGATGAACCAGAGGTAAGATTTTATGCCCCTGCATTTAGATGCTGGTGGCATTAAGTTTTATCCGCATCCATCCGTCCTTACGTCTGTTAATTTTTGACTAAGATTTCACAGCTTGTTTATGTGTGATTGATTTGATATTGTTCTGAAGTATTATCATGGTGAGTTTTACCATGCCTCCCCTTTTCAGGTCTGTAAAATTCATATTCTACATCCTGTTTGCTGAGATGGGGGTTTCTGTGTCCCATGGAAATTTTTCCTTTGTTTAGAAATCATGTATGAAAATTACATATAGGTTTCATATTAAGTTGGGACTGGAAGTGGCAGGCTATCAACTCAAGCTATTTAAATTCAAAATAAATAATAAACAAGACTCTGGAAACTTATACCGTATAGCGGGTTATTTTTGCGGGTGTAAAATTTGGCAATTTCGAGGTGAAAAGGTATATAAAAAAAATTAGCAATTTTTATTTTGGCGAATTGCAAAATGAAGAAAAAAAAATGTACATTCATATTTTCCACATTTTGAAGATACAGGACTTTTTTCGAGTTTGCCTCCTGAACTGCAGCACTGGCCTCCTTTATGCACCTGGCCCTATTATTTCAGATAGTGTCGACCTGATCTTTTTTTCTTGAACAAATTTAAGATGCCCATCTTTCAAACGTTTGGGCAATACTAAATTGAATATACTTTCACTTAATGAAAACTAAGGACTTACTTCTACATGTTTTACAATTACCTGTAATTTTTATTTGGCCTACATGTTTTACAATTACCCGTAATTTTTATTTGGCCGAAGGTGATAAACATGTAAGACTTATAATCAAAGGTCAGCCAGTTTTACCATACGGTTGAATACCGAATTAACCATGTTAAGGCAGTGAATTGTACTTGACTACAGACAGAAATTTTAGCAGAATTTATTTCGGCGATTCTCTAGAGACCGCTAAAATATGCTAAAATTAGCACCCCGCGAAAATAACCCGCTATACTGTATGTAATTTTCTTCTTTGGTAAGAATTTGATTCTGTATTGCCTTTTTATTGTTAGAATAACAGCGAAGCTTCACATTTGTTTGTCTGTGATGTTTTCAGTTGCTATATAACAAGTTGATATTAACATGACATGACAAGTCAACAATTATATCACATAACAAGATTTTACCACAGCAGCCAGTAGAATTTTTTAAAATTATCTTGTACCTGGTTAGGCCAACCAAATATGGACATTTGCTCTATCAGTAGGTGATTAATTTAAAACTCTCATTCCATATTTCAAATATTTGTTCTGGCAAAAAATGGATAAAAAACTAAAATTACTTGAGAAATATATTTAACCACCATTTTTTTTTTGTCCCCTTGCCAACAAAATTACAACTGGGATGAATGTTGGAGGGAAAAAAAATATTGATTATACTTCTATGGTGCAATATCTGCCACTGCTTATTTATCTTCTCCCTACAATTTAAAAATTTTAAGATGTTCCATGCCCATTTAACCCAGAATACCAAAATATACACTTCTGCAGGTTGCCCATAAGCATTCAAAATATTCAACTATAAAAACAAAAATCCTTTTGTGTGCTAACTTTTAAGACTGCATCATATGTCTGTGGTAACTGATACATTTTTATATTCTTCCTATGTTCAGTCTGGTAATTGTACTTATGTAAACAAATTACCATTTTTTGCTACTATTTTTTTCATAATGTTGTTTGGCAAATTAGGACTTTATTTGGTATGACCTAACCATTCACAATGAAGATAACTCTTTATGTTCTTAGCATATATTTCATATTTTTCTTTTATATATTCTTCTTGTAATAGTACTTACTCCTGTTGCTACCATTCCTAGACTCATTGTAGAGAGGCGTGAGTGAGTATATCCCTAAATTAAAAAATTAAAAAAGAATAGTTTTCCTTATTTTTGTCAATGAAAGGCTAAAAATTTTCCCTTATGCTCCTATTACTCAGAGCCAGATCCCTTGATCCCTTCCAAAGCATGAGACATGAGCTACTCAAAATTATTTACTGAGCATGCCATTAAGTCTAAAGCAGAAAATGTATCAAAAGTGTGTGACATTCGGCTATTTTTTTTATAAAATAAAAACAATGGATTACTAAAATAAATGTTGGAGGTCGTGTTAAAGCATACACATAGGCTTCTATATATAATTTGAAGAGAAATGAATACTTTTGAATATTTCATATAAATTTCATTTTATGTAGGTTGGACAGCCAGTGGCAGGCTCAATGGAAATGAGAGAAGTTTTGTCAAAGGAAGTAGAAAGTTTGATGGCAGCTACCAAGTGAGTAGCCTGGGTGACTCAAAATCATTTTTTTTTAAGAATTTTGTGGCTAGTTTCATAGTAACTTGATATGAAGGCCTGGGCAAAAGAAATGTACCTAAAATCATGTGTTATCTCTGTTTTGAGTCTGGAATTCAATGTAATGTGACAAATATGAATTCTGCCATCATAATAGAAATGACATCCAAGTGTTTTGAGGCATATTAACACTGTATCACTATTTGGTGCCACTGTTTAATGCCAAGTCTGCAATATTTCAGCCATATTGTTACGATACAAACACAATATTTATTCAAATATGTTTAATGTTAAAATATTCTATGTTAAACAACATCCTTGTTGAAAAAATGTGACTCATTTTTTAGCTCACTTGATATAAAGGGTCAAATTTTAAATTGAAATCACATCAATTCCATCATCCCTCCATATTTGTTAAAATCCTCTTCCCAATAGTTGGGGTGTTTGAATCTGACTCTGGTGTAATAGCCCTCGGATAGCTTCTACAAAATTTTTTATGGCATTCCCACCCACCAACCAGTATTCACTTTAAAGAAAAATAGAGGTCCAAAAACTGAGGTGATTTGCAAGAGCAGCATGATAAGACCGCTCTACTTTTATGCCATATCCTTTATTTTGATAATTTGCTATACACTGTAATTTGCTTGACACAGAAATGGTTAAAATTGGTTAAAAAGACCAAAAAATAATGTAATCTTTCCTATCTACTGGTGCAAAGTTTAAGGACAACAGGTCAGCTTTTATTTAAAGTGAATGGGCATCTTTTCTGATACAGATACTAAACTGCAATTACTGCACATCCGAATTGTTACTTATTACAACAGCAGAGCTGCTGAAATCCGTCGGACTTTCGGACCGATGGACCACGTTTGGCTAGGGTCCGACTACAGCTTTTACATTGTCTGACCGAATGTCCGACAGTATATTTCAGTTGAAGGGTCCGTCAAATGTTTACTTTGTGCCAGTTATCTCCGATTTTTATGTAAAAAAAATTAAATAAAACTTTGTTAAAGCTACTGGTCCTTAGGTCATAAACCATACAGTTGAAATTCGCAGCCAAGACCGGAAACCAGTCGTAATATTGTTTTAGATTTATTTTCCTCCGTTGATTTGGAGTTATGAAACAGGGGGCGACTCCCATCTATTTATTAACGCATAATTTAAATAAAAATGTTTCTTGCTTCCCTTCATTAAGAAAAGGTATAATTTGAAGCATTTGAACCATCTTCCTTTAATCTGGGAATAAAGCAACGATTTATTTGAATGAATAGTGCGGTCAGTTTTTCTATCTTGTCCTCACCGGCAAGGATTTTTTAAATTCTACCATGGTAGCATGGCCGATAAAATTTTCAATGGTGATATTCTTTCATTAATCACATCAAAATTTGTTTAAAACTGGGTCTGACAAAAGTTTTGTAGGACTGGCAGAACTCACTTGGTTGTCAGACCCAATGTCTGGCAGATGAAAAAAAAATTCAGCAACTCTGCCAGGTACCTCTATGTAACCAGCCAGCCGCACTACCGACTGAGCTAAAAAAAACATTGCTCTAGCCCAGTCAATTTAAACTGGCTATATATCTACCTGAATACAACATAGGTAGGCAGTTCTGTCACACTATTTTTATTCTCTGATTGGAGTCTATTTGAATTCAGTTTCTGAACACAAAGATCCAGGAGTCTATATCTAGTAAATATATGAAACTTTCTAGTCATGTACAGCGCATTCCTAAAGCTTACCAGAAAATGGATTCATCAAGCTCAGTTTTACCTAACTAACACCAGTCAAAGTAAAAAACTTTTATAATCAATAATAAGCATGATAAGCCGGGATAAGCAGGATTGGATTAGAATATGCCTCCCCAGCGTGAAGCCCATGGTTAAAATCTAACATAGAGAAAGAAGAAGCTGTTCCAAGAAAATGCTTGAATTTGTCTCTGGAATCTATTCCAATACACTATTTGGAAAATTAAGAATATTTGACAGATTCTACTGAAAAATACAAATATTTCAATTGTATGGGAAAGACACCTAGGATTTATAGACCTCTGTAACAAACTGTCACAGAGAACAGTTCAAGCGAAGACTTTAGCAGCTTTTAAAAGAGCACAGAGAGCTGACCTTAAATATGTTATATAAGTCAGTTTTACAAACTGAGTATATACCAAGTGTACAGTATGGCTGTGCAAGACAATCAACTACTTAGTTATGCCCTGCAGTTTTTCCTTTTGTAGAAACCCAACAGAATTTCAGTGATGTATAAAGAGAGTTATTAAACAGAAAACAATCAGTTTTGTGTTTTTTTCATAACCACACTGTCAAGGGTCCAACTTTTACAAGCAAATTATATTTCTTACTGGTAGAAGTAACTTTTATTGTGTCTTAATATTCCTTATTTGATTGTGGTGTGGAGTTAACTATATGAATTACTGCAGATATAAACTTTATAATATTTAACTATGGATAAACATACACTACTTGTTAACCAGGATGCGGAATACTCCTTTAAAAAGGCATTTCTCTCGGCAATTCCTGGTCTCCTGTGAGGCAACATAAATATGCTGATATTTAAATCAAGAACACTCCTATAAAGTCTCCCGAAGTTGAAGTTATTGTTTCTGTTTTGGAATGGGTATCCTGAAGTGACCTGCAATTTTGCTTTTACAGCCTTGACAAATGGTGTGGATATGTGTCCATTATTGAAGGCCTTAGATATAGATGTTTCATACACAATTATACCACATCCCTTTTTTCTAAAATGAAATCTAGTTGATGCCATTTAAGAAATAGATAAGTCATAAGAATATTGACTCAATCCTTGTATGCCTGAAAAGGATAAAGAAGTACAGAGAGTAGAACACAGCAGAGTCAAGTGAAATCATGTTTTAATATTATATATGAACAAAAGGCACAAGGCTACTTTGCATGCTGCATGAAGGTGTTATCACCCACTTTTTTAAAACAAAAAGTAAGTCATAACATGATTTTCCAGTGCCAAAGGTTGGGAACTATGAAATCAGCTAAAAATGTTGTAACAACATGAGCAACACAACTGTTATCTTTATAAAATGATTTTAAGATCTTAAATTATTGTCTTCTTTGGTATTAACATCAGATGTACAATCTACTCATTAATATACATCAAAACTAATTACAGTCAGAATTTGTTTTATTTTCATCCCACATGTTGTCGATACTTTTTATTTTTTTCACAATTGCATGATACCCCATTTTCTTTTGCTGTGTTAACACTTAACCCAACTTGGCATGTTTTGATTGATGTCTTAGCTTAAGTAAACTTGGTTTGTTGGATTTGAAGAAGTTCTCAGAAACAGCAAGTGCATTTTCAACATTGGTAATCTTTTCTTTTGTTTTAATTGTTATTGTTTGATATATTATTTGTACTATAATGTAAATTCAGAAATTGTTGCGTGCATTTATTATTGCAAAAGTTGCAGTGCTGGTGATAATGTGAGTTTAGTTAATCCTGTAACAGACAACAACTAGCAAAATTCCAAATGCAAGTTCTAATAATTGAAATTCGCATCCTGTTGCATTATTCGCAATAATTTCTGAATTAACAGTATATCAACTTCAAAAATTAAATCTTATACGGTTGGTTTTTAATGATCTGTTTTAGTGTTGTTTTGTCACACCTCTGTCCCAAGTTAGGTAGAGGGTTGAGTACTCTCAAGCATGTCTAACCATGCCACATACTTTATGTGCCAGTCCCAGGCCAGGAGCCTGTGGTCCAAAGGATGTCATTGTTTTTGTTTTTGGAGCCTGTGGTCTAAAGGATGTCATTGCTTTTGTTTTTGGAGCCTGTGGTCCAAAGGGAGTCATTGTTTTTGTTTTTGTAGCCTGTGGTCTAAAGGATGTCATTGTTTTTGTTTTTGGAGCCTGTGGTCCAAAGGATGTCATCGTTTTTGTTTTTAGTTCGCCTCTACGAAGTAGAGGGTGACTATTGGAGTACCCTCGGCGTCCATGTCCGCGTGCGCGTCCGTGTCCGCGTCCGCGTCCACAGCCAGATCTTTGA
>JAULBM010053509.1:0-10471 GCA_032357055.1 Geukensia granosissima
CGGCATATCAAGTAATATGAGTGTAGGTATTTTAATTTTAAAGATTTGGATGGGACGCATACGCGGACATGGACGCCGAGGGTACTCCAATAGTCCTCCTCTACTTCGTAGAGGCGAACTAAAAATGTTCTTACCTTAATATTATAAAAATGTACATGTAACAAAAAAAAACCAATTCCTGACTTGGGACAGCCACTATTAGACATGTGGTGGAGATAGTTTAGTGGGATCCCAATCCTTCCCCAACGATTGGCCAAAGAAAAAAGTCAAAAGTATTTTGCATCACGCAGAAATTTACCCAATCCGTCTAGAGAGTACCTGAATTACAATAAGTTTACTAAACAAAAATTTATGCAAAAATAATAAACCTCTGTAATGAATGCAGTTTCTCAAAGCAATATTATATCAGAGTGATATTCCTGGTAAAAAGACATCAAGCCTTTTAACACGAGATGTCATCAAATAGAATGTAGGATTTTATATTTGTCTTATTAAGATTAAACTTTAATGTTTGTGTTAAATCTTTGTGATGGATATAAATTTTGGGAAGTCTTGAAAAGCTTGTGGTTTATGTTTTCTTGCTGCAAACGTTTACCATTTAGATGTAGGTTGCGATTTTCAAGTCAGAAACTTAAGGGCATACACGGACAAAGATTCTGCAACATATTTATGTTAGAAAATTATAAAGAAGAGACAATTTGTCTTTTATTCGGTACAATTTTTTTAAAACCATTAAAATCAAATAATCCCGATTTATTTTAAGATATGCTGCGCTTTCAAAAGTTAAAATTTATTCTTTATTTTAATTTGAACTATTGGCTTATTTAAGCGACTAAATGAGGTCAACGTCACTCACATTTGGTATACTTCTCAGTTGATAAGCTTTTACAGGGTTTCAGGATTTTATTGATAAAAAGTTGCTGCTTACGAAAAAGCTACTGAACCTTGGCTTTCTGAAGGAAACATCATTGACATAAAAGTCATCACTCCGAATTTTTGTGTCACAATCATGATTTGGTTGACTGATACAAAATATCCATTCCAGAAATGACAACGCATACCCATTTTCGTAACAACAAATCCGTTCCTATAGCGGTCGTGGGTAAAACCTATTGGGACAATACATCCGTTTTGTCTACGATGCCACTAGTGGAACAGGAATTACTAACCCTACCGAAGCACCTGAACTTACCCTAGTAGGGTTCTTGTTACTTAAGCTTTAGTTTTCAGTATAGTGTTGTGCCTACTATGTTTGTCTCTAGTTTTTTTTGTTGGCCATGGTCTTGTCTGACTTATGATTTAACGATTTATGTCAGCCCTTTTGGTGTCTTCGAATAATTTTTACAAAGACTAATCTACACCAAGACATACACCTGTTTCCCGAATTATGTCTACTGACCATCATCATTTAAAATGACCCATCGGAGAGCAATTGTTTTACCTATATTCGGGGGGTCATTCCTACTAAACCTATATATATATATATATATATACCCTTTTGTAAGAACAAAAAAATGTTCAGTAATTTTTAACAAAGACACCACGTGCATGAATAATTTTTGCAATATTTTAGAAGATCCCTTGAACAAACATTAGAGTTTATATGAAAAGCTGCGGAAACAAACACAAAAAGCGAAATGTATACTAAACAATGTAGCCTTAGGAACTAAGTTTTGAACGTTTTATGGAATTTAAACGGACTATTGTATATGACATTAAATGCATTAGAAGATTGGTGTACATGCACGACTGTGTCTTTTATTTAGTTATCTTCAGAATTTCAAAACAGAAGTTGTCCAGTTTTTAGCAGTTTCTCTTATTAAACAGTTGAAATAAATAATTATGAATAACCCCTCAGTTTATTTCATTTTGTGTCCACTAGTTTATCTCACAAAATCAATTATTTTTTAGCCGAGAGTCTACACCATGAGTCTATCATTATTGTATTTAGTGCAAATGACCATCTCACAAGTCTATCCCAGAAGACGGTTTATCACTTGTTTGCATAACGCATTTTCTAGTGCACCCATTCACACTTACTCTTATCCTTTAATTAATCCTTTCTCTCAATATAACATATTTATCATTTTGTTTTATCATGTTAAAGTGTCTGTATGATAACACGAATCATATCGTAATTAATGCTATTTATTGGCTTGTAATGTAGTCGCATTGCATTTCCACATTGCATAACTATTTGCTAGTTATATAATGTTTTGACATTAATGTTTAAAAAGATGCCAGATGAAGAAGTAAAAAGATATACGAGACCATATGCAACAGATCGGAATGGAAACAAACAAATAGTTTACAAACACTAAATTGAGTAACACGGACCATATGAAAACGAGTATGAGATCGGAATGCTCCATTGGAATAGGGTAGCAGCTCCTGCTCCATTTATCTCGGTAGTCAAAGTCGGTGATTAGTCATAATCAATGGTAGTCATAATGACTTAAAAATCGCGAAGTAATTAATGTAATTAACCATAAATCGTTGGTTGATTAGCTAAGTCAAATGAAATTTTAAATTTTGCCACTTCCATACCTGACAAACTTGCGGTTATTTTTTATCAACGGTCTTGTATGTCTTCTGATTTAACCCGATGATGTCTTCGAATTCTTTGTAAAGTTATATAATAGCTCGATACCTTGTTTTTTTTTTTTTTATCTATTTATCTAACTGTTGGGCTCTTTTGTGTTGTAGTACTGAGTAACTCACGAAGCAACGTTATTTGGACTGATGAGCAATTACTCATTGAAATGAACATAAAAGTGTGTTAAAATTCACATTATCTATTGAACATTTTGCATATATGTTTTGTTAATGGCTAAGTCTCAAAATGAACGGTTATACACCAAAAATGGGGGTGATAAAGTAAAAATTATAAAAAAACATCAATATGTCTGTTGGAAATTGAAACGTAAAAGACTAATATATGACCACCTACACAAAACACAGTGCAGTGACATATTGGAGTTGAAAATTTCTTTTATCTGCGTCGGTCTAATAGCCGCTTGATTCCGTCTATCCTTTCGTCCGTCTGTTCGTATGTCCGTCCGTCATAAACGTCGTGCATTAACTCAAAATGCTTTATTCGATTTTTCTCAGAATCTGATATATTGTTAGCACTGATGAAGCCTGGTTTCCTTTCTTTTTTTAATTTCGGATTTGTTATTACAGAGTTATGGGACTTTGTTTGTGCAAATGTTTTTTTTTCTGATATGTCGTACACTAACTCAAAAACGCGTTATCCGATTTTTCTCAAATTATGGCATATTGTTGAGAATGATGATGCCTCGTCCTTTTTGTGTTTTTTTTTTTTAATTTCGGATTTGTCGTTACAGAGTTATGGGACTTTGTAAGAATGTTTAATGCAAAAGCTTTGATTTCAAGATCTGTCCCTGGTAACTCTCTATTCTACTTTCTAGTAACCTTTAATTTTTACACTCATTTTGAAAAGAACGATTCCAATTAAGAGACAACATGAAACCCTTTGTGCGTTTCTATATTGGCAGAGGAACTAGTTGCATTCAAAGAAAGGAGCATGCAGTTGGCAGTGTCTGCGAACAGTGCCAAGCGCTTTTATCGTCTGCATTTTTGATAAACCTCAATGAAATTCGAATTGTTGATTCCATCACTAATGCACTAAACAATAATGATGTTTTGGGGAAAAACGATTGTTGGATAATTATAATAAACGAGTTGAATATTTAGTCTCGTCTTTAATTTCAGTAAAATTAAGATTTCATTCCATCTTATCCTGTAATAGTGTCTGTTAAATAACACAAAACATTTCGTTATTAATCAATTTCAAGAACAACATGTATTGGCATGTGATACTATCATATTTCAACATTATATAATTATTTCCACTGCCCCATAGTAACTTAAATTGTGTGTTGTTATCAAAATACGAACATCATCAAGAGAATCAAGTACTTCAATTGTAGACGATAAAAATGTCAAAATTAAATATCTGTAGTCTTTTTAGCTCACCATGCCTAAAAGGGCATGTGAGCTTTTGTCATCACCTGGCCTAAAAGGGCATGTAGGTCATCCAATATGGCCACCCTTACTAAAAATAGAACAAAAGGGGGTTGGTGTATTAAAAAATCTTCTTGTCTGAAACTTCTGAGCCAATTGGAACCACACTGAGCTGGTCTTCTACCAAAATTATATCCGGCATCCCCACCGACCAACCAAGATGACAGCCACAGCCGAACTTAGTTTAATATAGGGCCCTATGGAAAATTCACTTAAAAAACTTCTTGTCTGAAACTGCTGAGCCAATTGGAACCAAACTGTAGTGGAAAGGTCCTCAGATGGTACTCTACCAAAATTATATCCGACATCCCCAACGAGGAACCAAGATGCCCGCCACAGCGGAACTTAGTTTAACATAGGACCCTATGGGAAATTCACTTAAAAATTTTCTGGTTTGAAACTGCTGAGCCAATTGGAACCAAACTTTAGTGGAATGGTCCTCAGATGGTACTCTACCAAAATTATATCAGACATCCCCACCGAGGAACCAAGATGCCCGCCACAGCGGAACTTAGTTTAACATGGGACACTATGGAAAATTCACTTAAAATTCTTCTTGTCTGAAACTGCTGAGCCAATTGGAACCACACTTTAGTCGAATGGTGCTTAGATGGTCCTCTACTAAAATGATATTCGGCATCCCCACAGACGAACCAAGATGGCCACCACTGCAGAACTTATTTTAACATGGGACCTTATGGGAAATTCACTTTAAAATCTTTTTGTCTGAAACTGCTGAGCCAATTGGAACCAAATTTTAGTAGAATGGTCTTCAGGTGGTCCCCGTTCAGGATTTTATCCGGCATGCCAAACAAACGATAAGTATTATTCATAAATTCTGAATTTACCAAAAATGTCATATATTATATATCATAAACGGGACAAGTTTAATCTGCCGGGGCAGGCTGCAGAGTCCGCCAGCTGCTTTTTCTAGTTTTGAATTATACATCTTCTCAACTGTAATCCAGGTGAGCGATCACATGCTCATGGGAGCCTCTAGTTTTAAGAAGTATTACTTTCCAGGGTCATTGCATGATGCATTGGAACATCTGATCAATACAAAAAATTCCTACTTAGACATGGCACTGATTCTATCATTAGAAATATTGAGTGCTAGTTTTCAATGCTGTAAACGATCATTTCAACCTTTAATCGTATAAAAAGTCAGCAGTGAAAAATTTTACTTCTCAGATAAATAACTCAGGTTACCTGTTGAAATTTGTTTCAATTATATACGTATTGAATGGCTGTCTAGTAGACAATTATTTTTATTCTGGTTCCAATCAATCAATCAAACAATCAACATTTTACTACTTTAGTTGTTTTAATTTTTATATCATGTGTACAGAAGATGGTTGGACTTTTTATGTCTGTTCCTGTAACAACATTATCATCTGGTAATAATTGGCTGATAACTAATATAATGTATTTTGATAGTCTGCTGTACTTCTTAAATAGTCCGACTGTCTGGAATATTGAATACAGAGGATTTGTAATTATAAGTTGGCCTGATAGGTTTTTGATTTGAAATATTAAAAATTTTGCAGTGTACATACAATGTATTTAACGGTTATTTAACGTTTGTGATGAAAAGCAACAAAATTAAAAACACACCTATAATTTTTTAGAGGAATAGAAACGGAATCTTACCAAATACTTTTATGCTCTGTTCACACTACAAACGTGAATCCGGATTAACTCAGGTAAATGTGGATTAAGTCACTTTGCGTTCACACTAGGTTTTATTCAATCCGGATTTAGTTAATCCGGACCAAATTGTAGTGTGAACGCAAATGTGGATTAAATCTGACGTCATAATTGATAACGTCATTTGTTTTGATTTGTGTGTTTCAATTTTAATCCGGATTAAGTTAAGCCAGAAACCCATCACTAGTGTGAACGCAACATGTTCCTGTAAACTGGCTTAAGTTGATTAAGTTAAGCCTTAGACACTTCTTAAAATGCCTGTGCATTGTCTCTGTATTATACAGGTTTACCAATGTTGAGCAAATATAAGTAGTTTGATCATGCTGGACATTTGTTTAAGGAGCATCCTCTTATCGACAGCATTTATATCAAAACAAAAGAGAACTTTTATCTGAACATAGTAAAAAGAAGTATTCCTATCCCCCAAAAAACGATATTTTTTTATCTAGGTCGGCTAGTTTTGATTTTTAGTTCGTCTGTATGAAGTAGAGGGGGACTATAGTCCTTTTCGAAAATATATTTCCGGAAGTCCGCATTTGGTTTAAAAATAAGGTTTTGTAAGAGTTGTTCCCCTTTGCGGGTAGTCCATAACATCAACGTAACAATGAGCAAGGAGAAAAGTCGACTTTCCCCTGTACTTTATCTTAAAGCATTTGATTTCTACGACTTCCAGAAGTAGTTAAGGTATTTACGCTAAACATTTTAATTTTAAAAACTAAAAATGAAAGCTTTAACTATTTGCCCTCGACAGAAATTGATGCGCATTTTAGCAGTGATTTCTATGGAAAATTTATATCACACTACCCGGAACCCGGGAACCAGTATGGTAGATTTCAATTTTAGAAGGAACCACGGTCTTCCGGAAATTGGTTTTCGAAAAGGGCTATTGGAGTACCCTCGGCGTCCATGTCCGCGTCCGCGTCCACAGCCAGATCTTTGAAATTAAAATACTACATTCATTTTACTTGGTACGTAAATGCATGTGGTCACGACCTTTTACCACACCAAAAATTGAGGTCACATGACCTATATTTCATGGTTGAATGATTTCAATTTAGTTTGATGTCCGACATCAGTTCTGGTAAAACATGTCTGCGGATCATCAGACTTGGTGTGCAGATGCATCTTGGGGAGTCTGTCAGCCTCCCACTCAAGTTAGGTCACTTTGACCCACATTTCATGCATCATTGACTTTGGTTATGTTTTCCGTCCGAATCAGTTCCTCATATACTGTGTGGCCTACCATCATGCAGGATGGTGTGCAGTTGCCTCTCGGGGAGTCTTTCAGCATCCCACCCAAATTAGGTCACTTTGACCAATATTTTTATGCATCATTTTGACTTTGGTTAAGTTTTTCGTTCGACTCGTTTCCTTACATACTGTGTGGCCTACCATCATGCAGGTTGGTGTGCAGATGCGTCTTGGGGAGTCTTTCAGCATCCCACCCAAATAAGGTCACTTTGACCCACATTTCATGCATCATTGACTTTGGTTAATATTTTTGTCCGACTCGTTTCCTCATATACTGTGTGGCCTACCATCATGCAGGTTAGTGTGCAGATGCGTCTTGGGGAGTCTGTCAGGATCCCACCCAAATAAGGTCACTTTGACCCACATTTCATGCATCATTGACTTAGGTTAAGTTTTTCGTTCGACTCGTTTCCTCAAATACTGTGTGACCTACCATCATGCAGGTTGGTGTACAGATTTTACAAGTTAAATTAGTTAAAATACATACATTTCAAATATCTAATTTTAATTTCATAAAGTTCCAAAATTATTCACAAGACAACCTGTAATAAGATTTTAAAAAAGGCTCTCAGACTGTTATGTTTGCATAACAAGTTTTCGCGCAAAGTCAACTTCAGTTCAAATAGCGAAATACGACAAGCTGGGGACGACGAGACGAACTTTGCAGGCGGTGTAAAACCACTCGGCCAATTGGAATTGAAACTTAGCAGCAATATTTATTAGTGAATACATGACAAGAGTTATGTTTATTGTGAAGATAGGAAATCATTGTATAGTGTTCTATAAAAGGTTGTCAATTTTAATCTCAAGAAGGCTGCCATAGCCAAACTTAATAGTGGAACTTACAAGCAAATTTGTTCAAATGTCTCCTTGTATGAAACTGTTAGGTCAATTGAAAAAAAAGATATTGTTTGAACATTTACTATATGATACCGTAAAAAGTAATGTGAAATTGGAAATTCAAGATGGCAGATACAGATGCATATTCCAAACATAAAATAATGATTATGGTATGAGGTGAGCGATACAGGCCCCTTGGGGTATGTAGTTCAGTCTATGTTGTAAAGTTAACAAGTTTCTGTTACATATGTTGCAATGTTTTAATGCTTTTTGTATGGTCATACATGTATATGTATTTTCAAGTGGTCTAATAAAATGATAAATTGAAAATTAATGACTAAATTTTGTATCCAGAAATTTCATGATAAGAAGATTTGACATTTACCTCATCATCATCAATGTTTAATGTTTTTTCAAACCTGCAATGTTTAGGTCAAAGTTTTAGGAGTTCAAAGAAATCAAAAGGGCAGACAAAAATCATTAAGTCAGAAGACAGACAAGACCTCGGCCAACCAAATGAAACAAAACACAAATATTGAACATACAACACTACGCTGAAAACTAAAGCTGGAGTAACACAAACCCTACAAAAACCAGGGTGAGTTCAGGTGCGACGGAAGGGTAAGCAACTCCTGCTCCACTATTGGCACCGTTGTGTTACTCGGTAGATAAAGATGGTGTAGTCACAATCGATTACGATAAGCATACAAAATAGAAAATACGAGGTAAATGTCGCGGACACCATTCTATCTACGTAAGGAGCAGAAAACATTAGTTGAATCTAAAGGTCGCCCAAAAGGATCCGGTTCATTTGACTCTTGACTTCGGAGAGTCACATGATAACATTTTGCGGTTAAACATTCTTTGCTGGTACCAAACCATTTTCTCAAAGAGAGCACAATATTTAACAGTCATGATTACTACCATATATGGAATGAGGTCATGTTAAAGGTCAAATGGCCCTAAAACTCTTAATATTTGTCTGGGTAAAAATCTGAGCATGGAAATTAAAGATATTTCAAATTTGAATATAATACCAAAGTCTCATCAATTTTCTATGCTCGGATTTTTACCCGCAACCAAATACCTTAAACAATAGAATTAAACATTTTTGCATTGATGCTAAGACTTTGTCTAAAAATTAAAATTGGAACTTTTTAATTTTTTTTATTTTAGAAGTATATGCAAATTTAGGATACATTTCCATTATTTTGGTAGTGTTGTTGACTGTTTAATGTGCTTATTTATTATCCGATATGAAGATAGAAAGTTATCTGGTCAACAACAAAGTATCATATAAAGGTTACATCTCAACAAGTAGAAGTCAGAAGTTTAAAATCTAGAGGTCTTTCCCATGTTTAAGGTCCTGTGAAGATATATAAAGTGTACCTGATAGTTTCAAAGCATACTTATAAAACATCCATGTAACATGTACCAGACATTATCAAACATACCTATCAGATAAACATGTAAAGTGTACCTGACTTTACCAAACATACCAATAAGATGCACAGGTAAAGTGTACCTGGCCTTATCAAACATACCTATCAGATGAACATGTAAAGTGTACCAGACCTTATCAAACATACCTATCAGATAAACATGTAAAGTGTACCAGACCTTACCAAACATACCTATAAGATGCACAGGTAAAGTGTACCTGGCCTTATCATAACGTACCTATCAGATGAACATGTAAAGTGTACCTGACCTTATCATAACATACCTATCAGATGCACAGTTAAAGTGTACCTGGCCTTATCATAAGATACCTATCAGATGAACATGTAAAGTGTACCTGACCTTGTCAAACATACCTATACGATGCACAGGTAAAGTGTACCTGAACTTATCAACACATACCTATCAGATGTAAAGTCAAAGTTACTGTATAACTTACATTATCAAGACATTCCCTAATCCTATCAGAATTGCATGTACAGTATACCTCACCTTATTAAAGCATACCTATAAGAAGTACATGCTAAGTGTACCTGACCTTATAGAAACACAAAAATCAGAAATATGTGTAAAATATACCTGACCTTATCAAAGGTTCTCATACCGTCATCATGGCATACCTATTAAAAATATATATAAATTATACCAGATCTTATAAAAGCATACCGATCAGAAGTACCTGAAAAGTGCACCTGACCTTTTCAATGGAAACTTATCAAATGTACATGGCAAATGACCTTATCAAAGCATACTTATCATAAGTAAATCTAAAGAATGCCTAATCTAACCAAAGGATACCTGTCAGATGTGCATGTACAGTATACCTGGCTTCATCAAAACATTACTATCAGATTTAAATTGAAAGTGTACCTTTCCTTTTCAGGGCATACCTATAAAAAAGACAATAAAGTGTAACTTATCTTAACAATGCATACCTACCTAATGAACATATAACGTGTATCAAACCTTATCAAAACATACCTGTCAGAAGTACATGTAAGATGTTCCCGACCTTATCAAAACATACCTATCAGATAAACATGTAAAGTGTACCTGACCTTATAAAACATATCTATCATAAGAACATGTAAATATAACTGAACCGATCAAAACATATCTATCACATGTACCTGTGAAGAGTACTTACTAGTAATCTTATCAAAAT
>JAULBM010053520.1:0-10471 GCA_032357055.1 Geukensia granosissima
CCAGTCAAATGTCTGAACAGCATAGAACATTCCCATCAGATTCTAAATTACATTTCGGAAATAATATCAATCTAAAGTTTGTTTGGTTGAATTGAACTCTTAAATAACAAGATTAAAATGAACAAAACTAAAAAAAAAAAACTCGTAAAACGCAAATATATTTTTGGTTGTCTGTGGTCTGTGGCCCTTCTGACATCTTCAGTCTTTCTATAGATACATTTTAGCGGAATCAGAATCAAGGATGACACCTAGTGGTCTCTCTTGTTAAATATTATATAAAGATGTAGGGACAACAAGAGAGTTATAACATGTATAAACTCTACTTCCTTTTAACAACATATGAGTTCATAAAACAATGTTGTCGTAATTTTTATTTGAATGTATTGCATTCAATATTTACTACATTGACTTCAGTTTGTAAACAACAGTGACCGAATACTCTTTGCACATTTCTGAATGGCAACATAAATTTTAATAACTTTCTTTTGATAATTCATTACTTATTCGTAATTTCCACAAAGCAACTGGGTATATTAGGCTATTTTAACAAAACTATAACATTTTCTGTTAACAATACTTAATTTTTGGAGAGAATTTTTTTTATTTAAATAGACGGAATCGCACTAAAACATCACAAAGATATTTTAACCTAACAATTGTATTTGATAGATCTTTAACTGTGCAAAGTTTGGTTGTACTGTTTTTGTGCGATCTATATTGAAACCGACAAAATTGTACTAAATGTTGTATCAAATTTTTCATTATTAATTAAAAGACAGAGTATATGACCACATGAACGGTAATTGTCAAAAACAATATGGATATATAGAACAAGTATGTGCATATAAAGTAAACTATGAACAAATAGAGAAAATTATGTGTTTATAAGAAACACTTTGCGCGTATATTGAAAATCTATGCTAATGTATATAACAAGTATGTGCATATAAATTAAACTCTGCGCATATATATAGCCTAGGTGGCCTAATGGTCTAAGGTGCTGGACACAGTGCACACGATAGAAGCCAGAGATGTCACAGCAGCGTGAGTTCGAATCCCACTGAGGGAAGCACAAAAATTTGCAGGTACAAAATTAATCCCTAACATTGTTAGGTTAATTTTCAGACGTTTATATACATATATTATTAGATGTTTAGTGGTTTAAACATATTATTAGATGTATATATATATATATATATATATATATATATAAGTAGATGTTTATTTTGACTATGAACTTAGTTCTCCATGGCATTCCTAGTTTCTATCGGGGTCGTTTAGACGACCTGTTGCGATCTGCTTCGGAGAGTTCTGGAAGACGATCACTGACAACTGTTATGGAAATGAAAATATGTGTGGTAAATGTCAGCGAGACCGTACTCATACCAGATAAAACAATGGTAATTTACAAATCTAGAGATCTCCTCATCTTCTTTTTACAGGTGGAATACCACTCCTTGTAAAAGAACTCTCAATCGTTCCAAATGAAAAACATGTATACGTAAAATAGAACTCCTCCTATCCGAATGAATAACACAAATTTACATGTAACAAAACATATAACACAACGAAAACCTATGACCACAATTCCTTACTTCGGACAGACACATGAGACATGTGGTGAGGTTAAACTAATACAAAGGGATTCCAAACTTCCCCAAACGAGAAGTCAAAGGAATAAATCAAAATAAAAGCAGTAACAGACGAACTATTAAAATCAAAACACAAAGTCACCCAATCCGAATAGAGAGTATCTGATTTACAATAAATATATAGTTAACTAACATACTTGCAAATAGCAGATACTTTCTAATGAATGTTCACACCTCCGGAAAGAAGTAAACTCAGAATGACATTCTTGAAGGTAAGACATCAAGCCTTTCAACACGATATGTCATCTAACACAGAATGTCCGACGATTTAATGCTGTGTTGTCAATAAACGTGAGGAAAGACAAGATAGATGCAGTTCCAAATTCTTTTATATCAGTGTAAGAAAGGGATTATCCTCTGTCCAGCACGTTTTGTTTTTCTTTGAACAGAATGTAGTTTTACGCCTGTCCTCTATTTCTTGGGGGAATTTTGTCTGATACCGGTACGTATCTGGTATGCATTGTCCAAGACCTATTGAAGAACGGCATGACAGAGGAAACGGACTTCGATTAGTCTCTTACGTCTGGGTTTGTGGCTAAACCAGCTGTGACATTGAGAATTCTTCCCGGTGCTCTACCTCACCATAACGGCAAAAGGCTATTAACAACTCCATTCTGGACCTCAAATACACCCATAAAAATCAAACTGTTCTTCATTGAACGACAAATGAGATCCAAAACCCGTACTTTTCAGATATTTGTTTGTTTTTTTTCATGGCACACATTTCTTCTTTGTCATAGAATTTCAAATAATTAGCGATTTCAAAAATTATGGTATAAAGATGAAACTTCAGCAGATGATGCTTGGGATATTTTAGGCAAAATATAAAATCATTTATTTTTCTTTTTAATGGAAGTTTAAAATAGACCAAACCTGTTCCGAGTTATTCCTAAAAATAAATAAGTAGTGTTATTAACCTGTCTTTTCTCTTGATAGAATGGGAAGTAAAAACTTAATTTGGCAAGGCTGTAATTAACAGTAATGGATAACGAGAAATATTTCTCAGATTAAATTGGCAAGTTTTTTTCTGCCTTTCTTCAAGTAGGCTTCTACACGCTTCAATACAGTGTCTGCTAGAACTGATTATTCTATTGAGGACGACCGAAATTGACTTAAATTTGGTCCATTCAGCTGTAATGTCTAATTTACTAGTTGCTCTTTCTCTAATAAAACCAATTTCAATCATCGTCTACTTTTATAATTACAAGACATATTCAGCTATCAAGTTAGAACAGCGTCTATTTTTATCAGAATCAATAGTAAAACGAACGCATCAATAGTTGGTCGTTTCGACAACAATTTGTTAAGTAAAAGTGTATCCCTTTGGGCACGAAATTCCCGAAGGATACCAATGCCAAAAGACGCACGCAAACTGTCAAGTCTACATACCCTATTTATGTAAAGGAATATGTTGTCTTAGCCCAAATCAGCTTGACTCAAATATACCGTTTCATTAGCGGTGTCATAGAATCCGACAGAAAAGTTTGTGTGCTTTTATGAAAGTATCTCACTAAATATAAATAAAATCCATTTTAAAACTGTTAGCATTAAAAAAACACACTCACATAAGAAACCCATTTTATTTTAAGAAAAAGAAAAGAAAAATACTGAGTATTGCAACTATTCTATCTAAATTTTTATTCTGCATGTCTTTCTTTGATTCAGCAAGCATCTTAGCCAGTTTTGTATAAGGAATTCGAAGATACCAAAGGAGCAGACAGAAATCGATAGGTCGGAAGACAGACAAGACCACGGCCAACAAAATGAAACGAAAAACAAACATAGAACACACAACACTACACTGAAACTAAAGCTGGACGTAACACGAACCCTTCAAAAACCAGGGTGAGTTCAGGTACTCTGGAAGGGTAAGCAACTCCTGCTCCACTAGTGCCATCCGTCGTGTTACTCAGTAGTCAAAGCCAATGTAAAGTCACAATCGATGTTATTCACAACCGGTATAGGAACGGATTTGTATTCATGACAGTCTGAAGATATCCATTATCATCTATGAAATGGATATTTCGTTCCGGTCAACCAAATCATGATGGCATTCACTAGTTTAACAGAAATATAATGTACATATCTACATAAGACTACACAAATTTGACCAACATTGTTTACGATACATTTTGTATATTTCGGGCTTGAACCGAAATCAGAACAAAATTTTAACCGATGATTTTTTCAAAGAAAATACTATCTTCGCCTCTGAAGTACTCTGATGTGTTCACATTAAAATTTTTTATTCAACATTATTTTTTTTAAACTGCTTCCCCATCTGCCAAAACTACTTTAAAGAATGATTAATTTATTTAAGGATAGGCTTTCTTTTCTTTGAAAATGAGCCTATCTTTTTGCAACAAAATACAACAAACATATAAATTTGCCGCTGTTTTATCAGAGTCTATTACTACTTTCAGGTACTTCACTCTAACCATTAGTGATGTTTGGCATGAGTATATAGTTTATCACAAACATTCAATAGCTTTTGTATATTTTACAAAAGGACAGCAATGCAGTATGGTACATTTCTATTGTGTATTCGATAATATGAAATAGCTAAGAAAGAATATGAATTATTTGGCAGAAGGATACTATCCACATCTTTCATACATTTATTGCATGTATTCAAAGAACCAAATTTACTGTGTGTAAAGCGTTTTTCCGGATTAGCCTTTCATCAGACAGTCCAGCAGCCAAAAATAGGAAGATCAGTCAAACTTTTTGATCTTCAAGTTATATTCATAAACCAAATAAAATATACAGTTCATAACGCAATAAACGCAAATAAGCCAAATATATAAATATAACAGTCAGAGAATTTTACAAATTACAATGTTGAAAAGATATAAACTGTATCTCTTTCCCACATACAATCTAGTACTCACGAATAAATAAAATGATGCAACTCAAGCAAAGGTAACCCTTTACGACCAACCAACCCCCCCCCCTCCGAACAGCACAAGAGACACTATTCATTTTGAATTGTTTGTTGTGTAAATTTATCCATCCAATACCGTGTACATTTATATTGTTCAAACTATTCTTTGGTACTAGTTCAGAAAGCTTGTTGTTATTTTGTGCATCTATTGAATGCAGCTTAGATTTGAGTTTGTATCATCTGAAATTGCTAAAACAATAGTTTGAGGTACTGAGGGGTTATCATTTATTCCATTATATTAAGCAAATTCTTTCTTCAATTCAGTAATGTTAATGAAAAAAATAACATGAAACATGTATGGAGTTCATAAAAAGCTTCACGTGTTTGAGTTCTATGATTTTATTCATTTGTTGGAATTTGAATGTATGTTGGAAAGGTACAGTTTATGCAATTGGTAAAATCCCATGATAATTATCTTTATATTTGGGTATCGGCATTCACATCATGATCTTTATATTTCATTTGGTTTATGAATGTAAGTAGAAATTCGGTCTTCCTATTTTCGACCTCCCAGCGGGTCTGATGAAAGTAAATTACAAGCAGTTATATTGGGCTTTACTGGGTTTAAGTTGGATTTAATTATTAGGTAAATCAAGCTGAAAGCTACTTCACTCTAATAAACTCCCTTTCAAATATTCATGAGGTGAACTCTTCAAAATCATGCATAGTTACCGACAAGACGCTTGCATGTAAACAAAGATGGAAAAGTGTGAATTTGACGACATAATTCTTATGGAAACCAAAACTTTACAGCAAGTCTTCAACAATAATCACCGCTCGACTGATGAGTTGACTGGCTGTTCTTGTATTGAATTGTAAAATGTGTAAAATTTGAGTTGAAATTGGATCACCATATTACCTACGAAAATTGCAAGTAATGAATAAAAAATCCTGCCAAGCCCAGATGCCGGGAACAAAAAAGATTTGCTGGATCCTGATAAAATATTTATAAAAGTTTTCGGGAAAACATATTTCAGTCGATTTTATCATCCCCCAAACTACTGATCCGTTTCTATGTACATATACTCGGTTCAACTATTCTAAAGGGATAATTTTTAACTTCACGTCTTTCCTTGTAAAATAAAAATAGGTATTAGGGTGCTGGCGAATACTTTAAACACATTTTAAATTCGAGGCAAGGATTGTGTTCTTGCACTCTAACAATACTGTTGATCACAGCAAACCTATACGTAGGGGCTGAATATTTACATCCAACCTTCTTTGCACATGAACATTTATTTTCAACCACTACAAAGACATGCATTCATATTACTGAGAAGATGCATGACCTAACCACCCCCGGACAATGGTCATCATGCCCGTAGTCAAAAATTTTCACGGGGGGGGGGGTTGGTACGTCGATTGGCAATGCGACTTCAAGGCCAGGGTCTGGGGTACATGGTGCAAAATCCTTCCATCTTATCATTCCATTGCACTGTTTTTTGCATTTCAGAAAGTCCTGCTTTTTTGACTTTAATAGTCAGACTTCAGTCTGAATTGCGAACCCCTCGAACCCCCTGGCTAGGGGTATGGTCATACCATATCACAAATTTAGAGACTAATAATAGTCTGGCTCAAATTGTCAGTTCGCGCGAATGAAAACGGGTAGCACCCCCCTCCCAACATTGCATTGTTGGGACATTTTTGGACCAGCTATTGTGTTTGAAATTGTAAGGTTTACACTGTTAAAAGGCAATTTTGCGCCGTGACCATCCAAGATCCCCGTACAAAACTTAATATTTGAAATAAAATGCAAATAATTAGACGCTTAATTAGTTTTGTAACAATCTGGTGATGTTAAGGTTCTATTTACCTTAATGTTGTCATAAAAGAACTAAAAATTAAACGACCTAAGGTTGCCATGTTTAGATTCGATTGCATAGAATTTTTTGTTATTTTGAAAAAGGAATGAGGGCAAATATCTCTTTAACCGAATATCGAAGGTCTGCGATCGTGGGCCATTGCACTCCACACTCATTTAGCTTTATGCCCTCTGAGATTGGCCCCAAACTGAAGTAAATCACATTGTGATCAAATTACAGGTAAATGTGATAAGCTGGAAAATTATGTCAACTTTGGAATTTTTTCCTGACGCAGCGCAGTAAAGAAGAGGGCCCAAATTTCGCACCTGTATTAATTGACAAGTTAAAAATTATAAGAATTTTTTTCAAAGAAATTGGTGATCCTGATTTTTTGGAAACCAAACTAAAGAGGCCCACGGTAAGAACCTTGTAAAGGGATTTGTGAAGAAAATATTGATATATTCGGAAATTTACAATCGTCCACATTGGTTTTGTAAAAGATCATGCTAAATACTACATAAAAAGTCTTTATTTAAAAGATTTTAAATAAATTTTTAAAAACTTGCAACTAATATAAACAATTTTGGTAGACCTTTTTCGCCTCGTATAATAGAGAGTTCCAAACCAACTGTTTTATTTTCAGGAGATATCGGCCTGAAAGGATTTCGTAACAACAAATTAATTAAAACATTAATTCTACTAAAAGATTTCATAAATGTAAAACGATTTCTTATCAAAAACTGGATGTTCTTGTAGTCATTTGATATAAAACCGGATATCACATCCTACTTTTTACGAAACGTGGTAAATAAAGCTCTTAAATTTAAACGAAATCCACATGTTCTAAAAATTAATCTTAATATACGTATCTGTAAAAGATATTGTCACATTATAATTATAAAATCTTCAAATATGGTTTTAATTGGTTCTAATATTGACATTCTTTTTTGTAGCTTAATACAGAACTAAAAACTAAATAATTGTTATAACATTTTCTACTTCATGTCTAATTAGCATTTGCACAATCTCAAGTTTTCTTTGACTTCTAATGATATTAAAACACTAAATCCAATTAGACGTGGTTTCATTGATACCGTAGTTAAGGAGTTAGTTTCCTGGTTGATTTTTTTTGTTTGGGGGTGAACTATCAGACAGCAACTGCGAGTACTCTTTGCTTGATTGTTCGTCACGTTATAAACTATTTACGAAATACAAGTTTACCAAAGTGAAATGAATATGGTGAAGTGTTATATGCTATATGTACATTTCAAGCTACTGATGCCTCTATCAGTAGCATTAGAACCAAAACATAGGAAGTCCAATATCCAAACATAGCAAAAGAAGTAGTAAAATCTAAACAAATCAAAATAGGAAGTCAAATCCAACGACGACATGAAGGAGTATTCATGTGATCTATACCCTTTTAATTCTAGCACGGCTTATTCTTCTGTATAGAATTTAAATTTTGATTACAGTAAAAAAATTCTTTCAATTTTCTTTATAAATGCATTTGTAGCAATTGTTTGAAGTAAAACTGGAAATAATGTCAGTATTGAAATAATAATTTCAAACCAGTTTAACTGCGCTCAAATAGCACTCAAAAAGAAAAACAGAATAATCTCAAGTAACATTGTCTAAGACAGCGACAATTTGATTTTCGGGTGGGGAACTTGGATATGGGTCTCGGGCAAGAAAAATGTGGTTTATAAAATAAAATTTTGATCAGCAATTTTTTTTTTTTTAATGAGAGGGGACGATGGGCCAACTTTTTTTCTCAAGGTCAAACCAAGCATGTTTTGCAAAATCAGCCAGGATTGTTTTGTTAAATTCTCCCTGCCTTTAAATTTAATATGACAAGAATTTTGGATTTATAGTCAGAAATACTGGATAGTCCAAAAGATTGAATTGGTCAAATCGGTTAGTGTTTACAATCTTCCAGCTGTCGTGACAACAAATCCGTTCCTATACCGGTTGTGACTAACACCAATTTCTATTAAAAACCGACTTTGTCTACTGAGTAACACGACGGAAATCACTAGGAGCAGGAGTACCTCATCCTTCCAGAGCACCTGAAAATACAAAATTACTAATGTTGAATAAATTTGGAGAATTTGAGTATGCTATAAGTACATTTCAAGGAGTATCTTCTCATCAGTCGTATTTAAGCTAAAATATAGGAAGACTTAGATACAAAATAGCAAAAGAAGCACTTAACTCCAAACAAATCGAAATAGGAAGCCAAATCCGACCGCAAGGATTTATATATTCATATTCACCATCACCCTAGTTTTTGAAGCGTTCGTATTACTCTAGCTTTAGTTTTCTATGTAGTGTTGTACATACTTTGATTGTCTTTCGTACCTTTTTGTTGGCCAAGGTCTTGTCAGTCTTCTGGGTTAACGATTTCTGTTTTCTACCCCTAGGGTAGCTTCGATTTTTTTTTATATTGGTCTTAGGTAGACGGACCTGGACCAAATAAACGGTTATTACTCTTATTGAATAAATTAATTTTCCTGCTTCATCGGACGATTGGCGTTGGTTAGCTACGTTTATTCATCGCTTTGAACATCTAACCATATGAGTTGGTTGTATGTTCTGCATAGAACTCAGCCATTATCTCCAAACAAGAAATTGAGAAGAATGTTGGTTTAAATTTTTTTTCATATAACATAGTCCTTAGATAATAAGATTACATTAAACTAAAATAAATAAAAAAAAACAATAATTCAAAGAGATTTTATAGCGCTCTGGCCAAGTTGTGGATATTGACTGTAAATCTGGAATATTAAATCTACAAAAACAACTGGATGTTCCAAATCCTAAACAACCGAATAGGTAATAACCCAGTCAACAAATACTTTCATGCATTGAACAAAGCCAAAAGCTCTTAACTTACATTAAACAATGGAATGCTAAATTCTGTTTTATTTTTTAATATTAAGAAAACTTTAGGCAACCATAAGGATAAACAGGCATGATGCTTCCTGTGGTAATTTACTAATACTCATATTAAAAGTAAAATAAATGCAAGGTATTAAAATCTACTCCAGTTGCATGCTTTCGTTATTTAACATATGTTGACACTGTACGACGAAAAAATCTGTAAAAACAGTTTCTCTATTAAACATTAAACAAACAGATTTTTAAAAATTTTAATATGAAAAATTTTTCTTTAAAATGAAGAGCAAGTTTGTTTGAAATCCATTCAGAAAGTATCAAGTTATTGAAATTTTAAAATATTTTACCTTACGGTTAAAATATAAAAAAATTTAAATGAAAGAAGAAATATAAATCCAGCTGTCTGAAATTATGAAAAAAATGAAATATTTTCAAAATTTCACTGCGCATGGAACATTTCAACCATAATCGTACTTCTTAGCAAGATGAAAGAAAATCCATAAAGATTTGACAAAGTAATTTAATTCCAATAACTTCAATATTAGGGTTAATCTTCACTTCACTGCAAACAAAAGTCGAACTATATGTCAAAATTCGGAAAAATTAAAACAAATTATTTAAAAATATATCTTTATTGTATATTCTAGAAAAAAATCTTCTAAACAAGCTGCATTAAAATTCATGAATATTTGACAAAGATAAAGTCTTAAAAACTTAAACATTTCCCCATTGTAAACCTTCCGTTTATGTCTAGCAACAGTCCTGCCGCACCTGAATACGAAGTGTATATTTCTCAGTAAATACGCTACTCCAGGTTGTGTGCTTCCTTCTAGGTATTTATAGATAGAGGGTTGCTGCAGACAAGAAAGCTACTAAACCAAGGGTTCTCAACGAACGATTAAAGTCATCACTTCGGAAATGTTTCGGTCGCCAACATTATATGGTTGACCGATACGAATGACGATGGATATCTTTCCACTGACGTGACAACAAAACCGTTCCTATACCGGTTATGACTAACACCGATTGCGACTTAAGGTCTTACTATACAGTTTACCTGGAATGGCCCTGGACACAATAGTTCCTTCAAATTATAAGAAATGTTCTGGCAGGGTGTTATGTTTTTAAAAGATAGTTATGTACCTGTTAATGTAAAGGTGATATGTTATTCTAAG
>JAULBM010053531.1:0-10470 GCA_032357055.1 Geukensia granosissima
CTAATACAGGTTCCTGATGGAATTAACCTAATATAGGTTCCTGATGGAATTAACCTAATATAGGTTCCTGATGGAATTAACCTAATATAGGTTACTGATGGAATTAACCTAATATAGGTTACTGATGGAATTAACCTAATACAGGTTCCTGATGGAATTAACCTAATATAGGTTCCTGATGGAATTAACCTAATATAGGTTCCTGATGGAATCAAACTAATATAGGTTCCTGATGGAATTAACCTAATACAGGTTCCTGATGGAATTAACCTAATACAGGTTCCTGATGGAATCAACCTAATATAGGTTACTGATTGAATTAACCTAATACAGGTTCCTGATGGAATTAACATAATACAGGTTACTGATGGAATTAACCTTATACAGGTTCCTGATGGAATTAACCTAATATAGGTTACTGATGGAATTAACCTAATACAAGTTCCTGATGGAATTAACCTAATGTAGGTTCCTGATGGACCTTACCTAATATAGGTTCCTCATGGACCTTACCTAATATAGGTTCCTGATGGAATTAACTTAATATAGGTTCCTGATGGAATTAACTTAATATAGGTTCCTGATGGAATTAACCTAATATAGGTTCCTAAAACAGAAATTTTAATGAAATAATCTTTAAGAAAAGATAAATTGGAACTTCTTTATGAAGAACAGAAATATGTTGACAAAACACAGACCTAAAACCAATTCTGTAATTGGATTCATGTGTCTTTAAAGTTCAATTTAATTATTTGATTCCTATTGTTTTTTAAGATATAATACACATATACTGTAATAATATGAAGGGGTTTATATACAGTACAATTTTGGGCTAAATTTAGACCTTAGTTCTGATAAAGTTTATTTACAAATCTTGAAAAATTCTTAGAATATCAAGTTGAAAGTTGAAACTGCCCTCCAAATTCCTGCTTAGTTGCTATAGTTTATGTTCTCTGAACTTTGAACATAGGTCTGTATTAATTGCCTCAACAATTTTGAAAGACAAATCAATCACAAAATTCTGGGTATTTACCCTTGGTCTAAATCATTTCATTATAAGCTTTATTTAGACTTGCTTTAAGTCCCTCTCAGATTTATGAAGTTACTGGTAATACAATTCTATTAAAGAGGCAATATTTTATTAAATCTATTAGACTGATGTGCAGGAGAGAGTGCTGCTGCTGGATACATGATTATTACATGTTTGATTGTAATATATATTACATAATATTTACATAATGTTCTGAAAGAGTCTTGATAGCAAGTCTAAGCCTTATTTTATTATTTTTTTATTTGATTTCAGGTCAGCCAAGAAGAGGTCATTTCTCAATGGAGTAGTGTATGGTTTCTCCAACTGTATAATGTTCTTTGCCTATGCTGGGGCATTTACCTATGGAGCTTATCTCATACAAGAGGAGAATTTAGGATTTCATCTTGTCTTCAGGTAAAATTTGGGATTACATCTTGTCTTGAGGTAAAATTTGGGATTACATCTTGTCTTGAGGTAAAATTATGGGATTACATCCTGTCTTTAGGTAAAATTTGGGATTACATCTTGTCTTTAGGTAAAATTTGGGATTACATCTTGTCTTCAGGTAAAATTTGGGATAACATCTTGTCTTTAGGTAAAATTTGGGATTACATCTTGTCTTGAGGTAAAATTTGGGATTACA
The DNA here is from genome assembly GCA_032357055.1 of Geukensia granosissima. Classification (NCBI taxonomy): domain Eukaryota; kingdom Metazoa; phylum Mollusca; class Bivalvia; order Mytilida; family Mytilidae; genus Geukensia; species Geukensia granosissima. Next base: position 1,674 of record JAULBM010053531.1, read on the forward strand.
TCTTGTCCTTAGGTAAAATTTGGGATTACATTTTGCCTTAGGTAAAATTTAGGATTGCATCTTGTCTTCAGGTAAAACTTGAGATTCCATCTTGTCTTCAGGTAAAATTTGGGATTACATCTTGTCTTTAGGTAAAATTTGGGATTTCATCTTGTCTTCAGGTAAAACTTGAGATTCCATCTTGTCTTTAGGTAAAATTTGGGATTACATCTTGTCTTCAGGTAAAATTTGGGATTACATCTTGTCTTGAGGTAAAATTTGGGATTACATCTTGTCTTCAGGTAAAACTTGAGATTCCATCTTGTCCTTAAGTAAAATTTGGGATTACATCTTGTCTTTAGGTAAAATTTGGGATTATATCTTGTCATTAGGTAAAATTTGGGATTACATCTTGTTATCAGGTAAAACTTGAGATTCCATCTTGTCTTCAGGTAAAATTTTACAAAGAACACAATGCTTTCAGATTCCTATGTGATCTACATCAAGAACATTGTCATGGATTTATTGAATTAAGTGCCTTTCATCCAGGGCAAATATTTCATGCATATTCAGGATGAGTGCATATAAATGAGAGATGATGAATGAATCCTGCTTTGTACTAGGCCGATATGCTGAGCCGAATTTTTAATATGGTAGCTCATGAAAGCAACAGTCCACAGGACAACAAGTCACTTTACCAAAACAAATGATTTTGAGTCTTGGCCAATCAGGATCAATCCCCGACTTTCCGCAATTGGGGAGAGCACACTAGCCATTACACCACCAAGGTGGTCCATACTTAAGTGGATTCCTACTTAAATTTATTTTTACATATAATTTGTCTCTTGTTACCGATGTGTAAGTTTTTTAGAGAGAAAAATGCAATATCAAAGAAACCTGAAAACCCCCTTAAAAACATGATACCAAAAACTAAAAACTAAAATTTACAATTTATGGCATCTTATATTTATTCCTAATGGTTGCAGGGTTTTTGGTGCTATAATTTTTGGAGGAATGCACACAGGCAGAACACTTTCCTATGGTATGGACTTTAAAAAGGGACAAGTAGCAGCAGCTAGACTGTTTTCTATCATTGAAAGGAAGCCAGACATTGATGCACAGGAAGAAACAGGAGACAAGCCAGTAAGTCACATGATTTCAGTCTTTGGGTCACATGCTGTAAAAATCTTCAGTCAGAGATAGGTTTTATACCTTGGAGTATATTTGAATTACCTGTCATTCTGTCTGTACATCTGCATAATTTGTAAGCCCATCTCCTCCTAAACTGTTCAATTGGTTTCAATGAAACATTTCATGATTATAAGACACAAAGTTTAAAAATGCATAATGGAAGGTAAGTTATCATGGCTCATTCCATGGACAGATTATTCACTTGAAAAAACTGGGAGGGAGAGCAGCAGTATCATTTGAAGTTTTCTCAAAGTATGTCTTGTTGAAACAGTCCTATATTAATGTTGAACATCTAATTGTTAAAATTTTGTTCACTACAAATATAATGTTTTACACAAAATGATGAAAAAACCAAATGAATATGACACTACAGTGAAACTAGCTAATGGGGTCACCTCTTTAAAGTAACCACTTGATTCTAAAGATCAGCATTTTCATTCCCCATTCCCTAAGATTTTATCATGAATGAACTTTAGTGGAGCAGGAGTTGCTTACCCTTCTGGAGCACCCGAAATCACCATGGTTTTTTTAGGTTTGTGTTACTCCAGCTTTAGTTTTCAGTGTAGTGTTGTGTGTTCTATGTTTGTCTTTCATTTCATTTTGTTGGCCATGATTTTGTCTGTTTTCCCACTTAACAATTTCTGTCTGCCTCTTTGGTAACTTTGAATTCTTTTTTATACCTGTTAAAACAACATTTCCCCAAATGTTTACTTATACCTTTTGTAAGTAGTGGGAGAAACCCTTTCTTGCAAAAAATAACACATCAACATTACAAAATATTTACTTTCTTGGAATTTTTCTTCTATGTCTTGTTCTGATGCATCATTCAGGAGATCACTTTCAAATCCAAGTTCCTGGAATCTCTGGAAAAGTGAGGAAGCATCTACATCACTTCCTTTACGATCAGGTAAATCCAGATTACTGGCAAATTCTATGTTGTTGATGACCACAGCTATTCCAGAACTTATGGTATATCTCTCCTTGTCAATGTGACTTTTTGATATGGTGCCTTGTCCTGAGTTGCTGTAAAAAATCTTATAAATACAGTTTACCAAAATTAGTAATATTTTGCTTTGAAATTGTCATGGCCATGGATCTGGTATAGACTCACATTATTTTCTTAAACTTAATTAAAACAAATAAAGATAATCAACATAAAAATGTTAAGTATATATATGGAGTCATATATATTTTATGTAACTTAACTGCCCCCAAAATGTGAATTAACATCATTTATATCCATGTATCCATGTTGACCTGTTGTAAACAAATCATTTAATAAATTGCGATGACAAAATGCAACCAAACAATTATATACAGCTTGCCAACTGTTAATTTAACAATGTTATATTTAAAGATGAAGCATTCTCATACAAATAAATTTTCTCTCAGATATACCATTAGTGCAAAGCTTCTTGGTCATTTGAAAAACTACATTCTACATTTGTCAAAATTAAAACCCAAATTCTTCTCTATTTTGTGTTTCTGCAGTGGGTTTCCCTTGATATTTTACAGCTGGACACTGCAATACTTGATGTTTCTTTATTTACATAAAGAAGTCTCCATTACATATATAATTTGCATGTCATGAAAGTACCTTTATGAACATTATAGCAACAGAAGGTTAAACTTATCATTTATTAATGGGTCAAGATAATAATTTACCCAGGGGAGTATTAAATTCAGAATAAATTTTATTTCAAACAAAGAATCTTTTGAAGAAGAGAATTAACCACAGGACCACTAAGAATTGTAAAAATAAAATACCTTGCATAACTATAGAAATGTAGGTTTGTAATGAACAGTGATAATATGTTTTGAGAGTTATATCATCATTTATATCATCGATTTTTCTTTCTCAATTGTTTTTAATCAAAATTACCTTTCATACTGAGTGTGAATTCCATTCTGCACTGGTCCTTGCTGCGAACCCTCTTTTAGACCTGTTTCTTCTGCATATGTCACAGGTACTGAATCTTTCTGATCTGCATTGTTTTGGGCCATTTCTAAAACAACAAAAACAATCATGCTTCAAAATATTAAGTAAGCAAAATGTAACTAGTTTAAGGCTAAACTAACATAGTTTTGCTAATAAGTACAGTGTGTACTCCTCTAAGTTCTGCATTCAATTTCACAAAAAGTCATGTTATTTCTACCTTAATTTATGACGTAACTAATTCATGTAATAAGGACAATTCAACCATATTTTGGCATAAATTGGCTGACAGTTTTGAAGAGAGGATTTTTCTAGAAACCGTACCCTTTTTTCTATTCTTAGTAACAAGAGCCAAGAAATGAAACTTTGAAAGGAGTCCACCCAAGGACCATTTAATAAACAACATTTTCCAAGTTGGTAATAACCATTCCAGGATAGGAGAGAAGACTTATATGATCTTCTTATCAAGATACAGACTAAAACATTGTTTAAATGTTACATGCCCACACTACATGAAAATTCTCATCTGGGAAAGAGATATTCCAAAATGGCCAACAAGATTGTGTTGTCGCCTGTAAATTTTGTGATGACTTCAATGGGGAAGCAAATCACAATGTGAACAGTTTCTCTCGACAACAACTCATGATAAAAAAAGCTGGAATACATATACTCATATGAGCTGTGAGATAGGAAAACACTGGAGCAGGTTGAATGTTACACTGCTCCTGAAAGATGTCTATTGAATTGATTTTTGTTTGTTTGAATGGGGTTTAACGCCACTTTCAACAATATTTCAGTCATATCGTGGCGGTCAGTTTTACTGGTGGAGGAAGCCGGAGTACCCGGAGAGAACCACCGACCTTGGGCAGGTAACTGACAAACCTTATCATGTGCCATGCGAGTTAAACGCAACCTGTTTTTTTATGGTACAAACCTAGGCGCAAACTCACGCCGTGTTGGTGATAGGTTACAGCGAGTGATCTGTACAGGTAAGTTTAAATCAACTACCTAGACCACTCGGCCACCAAGTCCCCTTGAAAAGTTGAAGTCATAATGTTTGTCATAAAGTTTTGTTTGTCTCCTTTCCCCATTGTTTAATTCAAGATGAAGATCAAAGTTTTAAAAAGGCAGAGATGGGAGTGTCTTCTGTCATGACTGAGTCTTTGGTTTTAAGCTCATTTGGATATTAAGTCATTTTGAAACTACTTAGACAATGAAAAGCTTTATACATGTACTAACACCTCTGTCTATGCTAAGACTACTAACGTAAAATGTCACCAGAAACCATTTAATTGTTTTCATTGCTAGTACATATATCTTTAGGAACTATTTACCAAAATGTCACCATTAATTTTAAATGAGGAATAAAAAAAACGAGATGTGGTATGACATTTTTTTAAAAATACAATATACATGCATGGATATTTTAAAGTGTTTTTTCAGTGAAATAGAAACAGTTATTTCACTTTTCCTTTGACTTGATTTGTTTTCCTTCCTCGATCTACACCAGGAAGTAGATAGATCTACATGATTATGTACCTCATCACCAATTACAATGTAATCAAAAATTTAGATATCTTAATACAATGTACATGCTGAACAAAATTAATAATAACATAAACCCTGATACTTTCAAAGCTTTTTAAAATACTTTTGATTGATTGATTGAATGTTGCTTAATGTCCAGCGGCAAATATATTTTGTGCATATTCAGGACAAGAAAATGTTATCAAACAGTAAATCACAAATTGGGTGGCCAGAGCTTGGGAATTATCCAGACACAGAAATCCAACTGTTTTAGGGCCGTGGTAAATTTAGCCTTCGCACCGGGCTACCAACCACACCTGTCATACATGTATGTGTCATGTATGCCCACACTTTCGTAAGAAATCCCTGGCCTTGTCCGTGACTGGAACTTTCCTACATTTTTTCCTTTTTGGTTTTATTTTAGTGATATAAGCCGAGGTGGATGGGTTAATTTCCTTCTTAAATGTGATCAAGAACTTTAATTTTACATGATTTGTTTTCAATCGAATTAGTTTGCCGTGAATTGTGATGAGATAAATATCCATGAAACATTCTCAGCCAAATAAATAATTTGTTCCCTGTGATTAAAGCCATTTTTGGGGTTTTTTTATGAACAATTTTGTACTCTGTATCAATATGAAAATGATCTTCTGATTAACTGGTTCCACATTTATCTATGCAGTGAAGCAATTGATACGTTTACTTCAGGGACTGTAATATATTGGTTCCAATGACCCTTTTCTGTGTTTTTTCATGAAACATATTGTCTACTATTATTCATGAACTGTGATTAACTAAATTAATTTCTTGTTATTTTTTGTGAACTGAGATAAACACCCCCATTAACCCCTTATATAATAGTTGCAAATAGCATGTAGACACTCAATTAGCTTGGTCTAGGGGTCAAAACAAGAGATCCATATTGGCATAGGGGTCAAATACCTATGTTTGTATTTGTGTTAAGTGTTTTGTTTTGCACGCTTACCATCACAACCAAGGCGGTCCTCTAGATTTGTAAATTCCCTGTTTTTCTCTTGGTTGGAGAGCAGTCTCTACGACATTTACCCTATATATCTTTTCATTTTCTTATGTGACTGGATCTCCTCATAGATTTTTGGCTGTACAGTTTTAATTTTGTTAAGGAATGGTTGCAAATAGCATGTAGATATGGAATTTTGATTTGGATCAAGGGTCCAAACAAGAGGCCCAAAAGGGTTCAATATCTATTTCAGCCAATGAATAGTACTCCTTCTACATTTTTGAAAGTCTGGTTTTAATTTTGTGATAGAATTATTACATATAACATTTAGAAGCTTTCAGAAACTTGATTTGGTCCATGAGTGCAAACAATGGGACCAATAGTGTCAAATAATATTTCTGCAATGTGACTGGAACATTTTGATTTTATTGTCTTAATTTGGTGATAGAATGGTTGCATATAGCCTGAAAATGGAAAATAAGCTTTTGTAATTTTGATTCTTGAACAAGGGCTCAAAGGAGACAAATTCTTAATTAAGGCATGCATTGACTTAAATACCTTTTAATTTTTTTAGGTTTATACAGTTTTAAATTTGTTATAGAATGGTAGCATTGTACTTTAGCATGTAGATACAAAATAAGCTTTCAGAATTTTGACTGGTCCAAACAAAAAGCACAAATGGGTCAAATACTATTTCAGCCTCTTCAGTTTGGTTATTATGTTTTTTAAATTCCTTAATACAACAGTACACAATTATATAATGTAAATATAAAAATAGGAAAAATGTGGCATGATTGTTCATGAGACAGTCACCCACCAAATGACAGTAGAATTTAAACTTCTACAGGTCCTATTACGGACCTCTGTTTTCATGAAAAATATAAGCTACTGAAATTTACTTGGTTTTCCTTGTGATTGGAGTGTGGTCTTCCTAACATTTACCACATTTTGTTTTAAGGTCAAATTTGGACTATAAATTGACAAAAATAAAACATCCTCCAAGGCTCAAAAAGGTTTATTAAACTACCGAGATAGTGAAAAATTATCATTGTCAATAGTCCAAATAATTATGACGTCTTCTTTGGATCTTTGATTTATTTTTTTTTCTTGGCAATCCTACATAGATGAAGGATCGCCAAGAAAAAAATAAATCAAAGATCGGAAGAAGATGTCATAATTATTTGGACTAGATTGTCAATGGATTAACAATGTAGAATCTGGGTTTGTTCGCCTTAAAATGCGTTCGCCCATGTTTCCGTTTGCTCTAATTCATGTTTGCACTGGGTCCGTTCGCTCTTATTCTAATTTAATTATTACACAAAATGTACATTATGCATTTATCTTGTTGACGTTAATATTGATGAAAAACACTTTTTGGTCAGTTACCATAAATTATGATTTGTTTATTGGATGATGTATTGGCCCACCTAATAAGTACATATTTCTTATGAATGTTAACATTGCTGCATCATATAGTTAGTAGATTATTTTCAAATTGACATAAAATTTTGACTTAAATAATATTTAGATTATTTTATTAATTTTTTTAAGAATTATGTCATCAGGAAGGTTGGTTCTGCATTTAGGGATCAGAAAAATAAAAATAAACATTTTATTAACATTATTAAAATATCATTGTTCAAACAAGGGCAAATATTCTGTAATATACACTGTTAATACTTTTGTCACCTTGGAACATGTCAATAGATGTCAGCAGGAAATAAATTATGAATACGAATATGTACATATAATAAGTTTAAACAGACATTTTCTTTTGAACCATACTTGTTAATGGGCACAAACAAGCAAAGATATACAATTTCTAAACTAAGAATAAGTGCCCATGATCTGATTATGGAACATGGAAGATACCTAAAATTAGACATAAAAGATCGAATATGTCCTGTATGTTAAATTAGTGTTGAGGATGAAACTCATTTTCTGATAGAACGCTCATCCCTAAAATGTCACAGAGATATATTTTCAATCAAAAAGATAAAACTAATATGGCTTTTAAGCAATGAAGATAAGATCATCTTAACAAATCTTCTAAAGGTCATTGATGAAATGAATGAGCTAAGGCAGAATTTAATATCTAAAATTTAAACTGATTTATCTCCCCTTTTAATAATATTTGTTGTTCATTCTCTTATAAATATAATACAAACAATAACAATTATATGAGGAAAAAATATTGATAGATAAAGAAGGGCCATGGATGGAGTGTCTCCCCTGGGTATACAGCAACTATAAATTGGTGAAAAAATCCTTGCACTTGGTATGTCTGGTATTGTCCCTTTTTTTTATATATCTCTTTTTTAATATATATATTGTACAATCACATTGAATCATATGAAATTATATTTACTGTTTATTTTTTTATATTTTGTGTATTTATGAATAATTAAAATGTAATTGCACTGCCTTATTTGCACCATGATTGGTTCAATAAAAATGTCTTGTCTTGTGAATTTCGGTGATGGTGACATGATTGTTTAGTTACCAACACAAATAGACGTGAATTTCGGTGATAAGCCTTTTAAAAAGGTGTCAAGAGAAGATTAATCCCAATCAATCAGACATACATGTGTATATCCATAAATACAACTAATAAATAAATGTCAGAATTAATTGTAATCTGAATCAGAGACCTACATGTATAATATATATCTGTGTCTTATATGCATTTATTACAACTCGAATATAGAAGGGCGAACGGACCCAGGGCCAACCTGTTGCGTATTTTCGGGGGCTTGTATGTAGATATATGTACGTCCCTGATATTTTTAACGAACTTACAAAATCAATGTACGATTACCTTTTATGTTGTATTTGTGTATATATATGTTCCGACTCTAAAATAAAGATTATTTACATACTTACTTACGTACTTCTCTCCAAAATAAATGAACCGGGAAATAATATTTGTGCTAATAATAGATTCCAAAACTGCGAAGGGAATTTCCAAACGCAAGGAATGATGGGAAGTCAATTCAAGTCAAGTAAAAAAAAATTTCTAGTCTAATCTGGGATTAAAAGTGCATTTTTGACCCCAGATTAAATATAAATCAAAGTGCTGAAAGCACTGCAGAAAGTTTTGCTTTTTGTAATAGCTGAGTTCAACTTCACTGCTGCAACAAATAATACTGAAAGAATACTAATTAAACATTAAAATCACAGGTCAT